>VKOC01015909.1:0-23773 GCA_009364415.1 Spea multiplicata
AAGACTTACGTTCTGAATGGATGAATGCGAGAATCCATTCATAAATAGAGTGTTGCTGATCGGTCCAGACGACGAACCAGCAGCTTCAAAGTTTCTTGTTTTAACTTTTGGATCACTATGCAAGGTGGTTCCTGATGCAGGGGGTGTAGGAAACTACTATTAACCCTCCTTGTGCCAGAAGGCTTGTGCTATCTTGAGATGAATTGGTCCATTTGTGTTCTCAATTAACACAATGCTCCATACATGTAAAGTGGATGCTCCTTATCAGATCGCAAGCCTCAGAAAAGTGAAATTATAAAGTAAAAAAAAAAAAAGTGCCAAGTTTGCCCTCTATCTATTTCAATAGTTGGATCAGCTGAGTTGGGATACTGAAAAAGCTGATCCCTGCAGTCATGGAGGGGGTCAAACAGCACAGCCAGCCAACCACTTCTAAGCAAATAAAATTTACACAACAATACCCTACAACCCACAGATATATAGATATAGCATGTATACAATGGGGTCCCCTTTTGTCTCTTTCAGGCACATGCTTTTGTGGATTATAACTTGCATCACTTAGCCAAGCAGGTGCACGAGAAAAGCAAAAGTTAGTGTGAAAAAAGCAATGAAAATGTATGCTATGGCTCCCTGTGCCAGGCAATGATGAGCAGCTGGTTGAGTGAGAAGTGTCTGGATGTCCTGGCTTGTCTCCTCCAAAAACAAATACTTTTTGTGGGGGTATTTTGTGCTGATATAAGGCTTCACAAAATTTAAAAATCTCAAGTTTGCCAAAGGGGGTGACGTGTTTAATTTTGTGCCTCGTAACTTTTCATTGAAAGACAGAAAAATTGGTGTACAAATGCTGAAAGCCAGGTTTTTGGGGCACAAACCACCTTCGGTACAGAAGAGGTTAGCTGTAAATGTAAAATTTAGCATTAACAGTGCAGGGCCAACTCCCCCTTTCTTGTGCTTTGTCAAACTCATTCATAAGCGTTGACTTCATATGACTCACCTATTCACACGACGGTATAAAAGGTTTTGTGTGTCTCATGTAAAGCTTTAATAAAATGCTGGTCAGCTTTTGCTAGATGGTTTGCAATTAAAGAAAATAAGCAAGCATATAAAAAAATTTTTTTAATTTCTATTATTTATTCTGTACTGCTGTACAATGGGAACTATGTATTGATGCTGCTGTCCTGGAGGGCTTAGCGATGATCTTATTAGTACATATTTTACATGCAGTGCTGCTAATCGGTCGAGACCAATCAGTGAAAATAAGTAAAATAATAATAAAAAGAAAAGTTACCCAGCGGTAGGCTGGATCACTGAACGGCGGGTCCCGGCGTAGACTCCGTTAATCCTCCCAGTGCCAGAAGTCTTGCACGATCACAAACTGATAATTTTTGCACTCAAGAAGAGTTGTGTTTCAGTTCCCACACCTTACGAAGGGTCATTTCCAATAAGCCTCTGCTACAAGAACAGCATGGCTGACCCTATATAGTGTACAGAGGGTACGCGGGTCATACGCGGGTCATTGGGCAACTGTGTGCATAAGCCAAGTTTTATGCCGCTGCGAGGCGTTTTATTATATACTGTACCTCATTACCGGTTCTGTAAAGTCAGGTTACGTCTGTATAGTTAAGTTAGTGAGATTTCGTCAAGGTCTCCTTGCCCATTGAACTATGCATTATACAGGGCCAGCTCTGCCCCTCTAACTGGAGATACTGGTCTGTGTTGGTGCTTCATAATGACTAACGAAGCAAAGTAGTCGAAACCACAACTCTTCCTTTAGTGAATAGACCCCAATAGGGGTAATTACCTTTACCAAACGTTTGCTCAGAATAAAAGCACAGCATGCAGCTGTATCCGGTGTTCTGACGTCATACTCCACACAGTGTGCCGGAAATGGATATTGTGGATGCCAATCTCTTGTCACTAGAGAGCTGTCAGGGCTCTCCCTAGGCACATTTTCAGGAGGCGTTGTGTGTCCTTCCCCCGCCAAAATCACACGATTTAACGTATTTGAGTTGTACCCTTAAAATTGCTGATAATTAAAGCATATTTTCCTGCACCATAACTGTAACAAGTAGCGTAAAATAATCTAATGCATATACCAGCCGTAAGAGAGATGTTATCTTCGCTTCCTCAAAATACCGGCTACACGCGAACTCCCAACGTGCGGCTGCGTACAATCTATGCCCCTACCAAGGTGGCGGCGCCTCCGTGTCACTCGGTGACGTAGTTTGTTGTGGCCGTCTGGTCCCGCCTTTCAGGAAGAGAGACTAGCGGTCGCGTAGTCTCTGATTATCCGCCGTCATGGCAGCGGCCTGGGAGCTGTGGTTATGGTTGAGGCAGCGAATACGGCTGGCCCCGCTGCGGGAAGCTCTGCGCCAGTATCCGCTCTTTTGTTTCATCCTGCTTTCCCTTACGCTGTCCACCATCCTGCTGTACAGGTACCAGGCGGGGTGAATGGGGAAGAGCGTCTGTGATCAGCACTACGCCCTGGCACTGACACATGAGTCAGGCCACTTAGTTAGCTAGTCTTACCGATCACTCCAAGGCATATTCTTGTATATAGGGTGATGCCATAGAGGCGATCTGCATAGAATGCTATTAGTTAAACTGTGCAGCGTGAACTGGGGATGCTTTATTCTGCAAAAACACACTTTACACCATTCTACCATATGATGGGAGTTCATATGCAGAAAGAAAGGAGTATAAAGTGACACATGCTTAGTACATATCATAACCCCTTTTATGTAAACCAGCAGTACCGTGCATAAAACGAGTGGTGATTCATAGCATCATCGTACTTTCATTACCGTCTCGTTTAGTTATTTGCGTTCTCTTCGATATTCTGGTCATACTGGCTTTATCCAAGTAAACTCCTTTTATTTCAAAGATCACTCAGCGTTTCTATTAACTGTTGGAAATTCAGGTTTACAGAAGTGTGTTACTTCCGTTAGATCGTAAGCTCTATGCCAAGGCCCGCTTTAACTAAAGTAAAGGCTCGTCTTAGTCCCTCAATTCTAGTTTTTTCACACCCTTCGACTGTATGTACCCCAAATCATTGGCTTTATGTCAATAAAAATGAATGACATTAAAGTCAAATTAAGTTACATTTGGTTGCACAGTTGTCTGCCTATGCAGGTTGTAACCAAGCTCCTGATTTAAGACAAGTTAACAGGTCTTTTACCGTTGCTGTCGTTGGGCATATCTTCATTATGTTTTTAACTTTGTTATCCTTTTGATATTGTTTTGTTTTTAGTTTACATATTTGTAATTTATCTCTGCAGATACCTTCACATTTTTATGATCTTCTGGTCATTTGTTGGTGGTGTCGCCACCTTCTACTGCCTTCTAGAGCGGGACACTTTACTCCCGAATATCCTTTTTAACTTAAAACACAAGCCCAAGGTAAGCGTACATGTAATTCCATCCATGTAAATGTCTTTACATGTCTGTATGCAGGTTAAATAAAAATTAAATGGGAAACATTATGATAGTCAAATCTTGTTTGACGGGCTTTTTGAACACTTCACATATACTTCTCTTAGCAGTAACTAATCAATATCGGTCATTTGGCTTTGTAGTTTCTTTTGTTTTATTTGCCAGTCATTGAGGGCCAATCTCCCTAGCAGCAAAAGTAATTACGGGATGTGTAGATGGAGCTTTATCAGATACCACCAGAATTTTAATTTAATTTACTACTTGAAGCATAGTATGCTTCAAGTAGTAAACCTTACGTTTTTTAGTATAAGATGCACAATAACAATGCCTTTTTATCTTCATCGAAGCTGGAACTGCAAGAGCTTTTCCCCCAAGGTCATAGCTGTGCTGTGTGCGGTAATGTAAAGTGCAAGCGGCATAGGTAAGTTAATGTGACCATCCCACAATGCACCCCATTTCAGTGTTACGAGCATGATTAAATCAAATTATTGTTTTTCCTACTTTGCAGACCAACCCTTCAGCTCGAAAACTATCAGCCATGGCTGGACCTGAAAGTGCCATCTAAGGTTGATGCCTCTCTCTCGGAGGTAGTCCAGGCTGTTGATTCCTTTTTGTTCCTCCCCCTCTCTCCTTCTCCCCTACCTTCCCTCTCATTTACTATTAAATAAATAATAATTGATTATGTTGTGAGTAAACTGGAATACCTATAAGTTTCCCCTGTTATTGCTGCCTAAACCTGTAGCTAATACAAATACACATTGCATGTATTTCCAAGGAATATACCACTCAAGTAGTTAACAGCTAAAATACAACAAAAATGTTTATGCTCCTAAGCATCTTTTCTTTCCTGATCTATGCAGGTATTTGAACTAGTGCTGGAAAATTTTGTTTATCCATGGTATCGGTAAGTAGCAGTGCTGATGGACTTCAGGAACAGAATCTTTAATAAAAGTGTAGAAAGTAGAAAACTAAAAATGTATCCAAATTTGCTATTTTGCCTCTTTTTGGCTATTGCAGTTATTTTTTTTTTCTACCTTTTAAAACCAACAACACATGAACCAAAATTACATTAAAGTGGGAAAGTACTGGACCCTAACACCCAATTTGGAGGTAATTAATTGTTGTTAATTGGTTCTGACAGACCAGGTGAGGAGAAAGGAGAAATTGAAAAGACACAGTGAATGTATTAGATAATAAAGATGTCTCAATTGGACACAGCTCACTGCTTCCCTGAGATAAAGACTAAACACTCCCCAAAAGCAGTGACATTGAGAGCCTCCCTTAAATCAATAAAGCAAATACGAAGGGAAGCTTGGGAACTTTTATTTAATTAATCTCAGACAAAAAATATGAACAAAGTATTAAAGCTACAAAAGGGATGATCCTATTTCTGAAACTCTTAGGGGTTTATTCACTAAAGCGGTAAAAGTTGAGATTCTAACACTCTCACTTAATATTCATTATGAAGGACCAGCACATTAAGGCAAGAAGACTTGAGCTGACCCCGTTTAAGGAGACTTTGAAGAAATCCCATTGATTTAACCAAGCATTATACAGGACCAGCCACGCTTTTCTTGCGGCGGAAGTTCAATGTTTCTGGCTCGTCATAATGTATAGAGAAGTGAAGGAGTTTTGCTATCCCTTTAGTAGTCATCCCTTAGCACGTGAGGTTGCCAAAAATGCATCAATCCTTAAGTGTAGAAAGAAAAGACCAGCTTCATTCTTAAAGGCTTAGACACCTAATAAATACATAACATTTCATTGCAAATATCAAGCCTAAAACTGGATTTTCTTTCCTTTTCCCATTCACTTACTACAGGGAAATTACTGAAGACGAATCTTTTGTCGATGAACTGAGGCTGGCATTGCGTTTCTTTGCTTCTGTTCTTGTACGAAGAATCCAGAAAGTAAGGACTTTATTTCAGATGGGTATTGTATGTGCTTTGATTTTAATATTCATGTGTCTGTTATCACAGTCGAAATATAGTGTTTTGTTTTGCACACCTCCCTTTTAAGGCCTTTTAAAGCACACAAAATAACATTTATTACCTTTGTTTATTTATGTGGTAGACTATATGTAGCGTAGCCACATATTCTACAGATCCAAGGTCATTGTAAAGGTTGTTTTGTGTGTGTGTGTATATGTATACATACATGTACATATAAAGAAGCAAATTAGGGTTATAAGGATCATGACCGGGGTCAGTCCTGAAGGTAGCATGCATGTGAACGTAGGTCTGTGTTCATGCTCAGAAACATGATAGTAAAGTATTGTGTATATGAAAGCCCGCTTTACTTTACTTAGAGAGCAACAAATAAGTTCAACAGCCTCCCAATAGCTATCCAGAATATAAGACAAGAGCGCGGTTTGATTAAGATCAGAGTATCTACTTGGGGAAAATTCTTATCTGCTCCCAAATTCAGCAATGGGTGTAATTGCCCTTTGAGTAAATACTGAATGTGGGTTCTGCTTAATATAATAATAAAAATAGAACAGGCTGTGATTCCAGGGACATAAACTTCTTTCATATATATCGGTTATGTTTGTAACAAACAGATCGTCTAATATCATGTTAATACCTGTTATGTTTACGTAAAAACGGGACTATGATACATAAACTTCGTTCTAATCCTTTTCCATATATCATTTCTAGGTTGATATTCCATCAATTATAACGAAACAATTGTTAAAAGCCGCTATGAAGCACATTGAAATCATTGCAAAAGCAAGGCAAAAAGGTAGATCTCAAATAGAGTAGCATGATCTGGGAAAGTTGCCACATGCTTTATGGCAAAGCATACTTATACCTTAATTACTCAAATGATCTTGTGAGAGCCACACATTCTTCTCCCTGATACTTGTCAAATATACTTGTATTTATGAATATTTGCACCGTATGATTGCATCACTTTCCAAGGTTGTGCTAAAAATGTAATTACACCAGGACTTTGACTGTTCTCTCAGCTTCAATATGAGGCTCTGCAGAGAAACAGTAATGGCTTATACTAAAGTAATAAAGAAACTTATATGTTTTATCTGACTTCTGGATGTTGGCAAATTATACATGAAATGACTATCTTAATTAGGATTGTAAGCTCGTGTGAGCACGGCCCTCCTCACCTGTTGTCTCTAAGTCAAATTGTTATGTTACATACTACTTGTTATGACCTGTCCACCCATTGTACATCGGTACGGAATTTGATGGTGCTATATAAAACAATAAATAATAATATCTCACTTTTACATATTACATTTATCTCTAGTTATAAATGCCAACAGTGACAGCTTTTTTTGTGGTCTGCATCATCTAAAAAGTCTTGCAATACAATAACATGTCGATTACATGAGTTGGATGCAGTTTGATCTACCATCGTACCTCCACTGCAAACAGCAAGCAAATAATGTTGAGTGTGAGGAAGCTATACATACAAAAAAGGCCCAACAAATTGATGGAGAGAAAGGTCTAGACAATGAATCGGTGAAACCTTCTAAACTCAGACAATGACTTTTAAAAATTGTATACGTTTTTAAAATGGAAAAATATATCTTTTTTTCTACAAATGTTTCTGGCTGTCCTTGGCTCTATTTTCTTACCACCTAATCTGCATTACTTTGTTTTCTCATTAGTGAAAAACTCTGAATACCTACAGCAGGCTGCTTTGGAGGAGTACGGACCTGACCTCCATGTCGCTCTGAGAAGCCGCAGAGAAGAGCTGATCTACCTCAGAAAACTTACAGAGCTTCTCTTTCCTTTTATTCTACCTCCTAAAGCAACTGATAGCAGGTGAACTAAGTTCTTATCATAAAATGTACAATGTTTAAAATGCACCCACCCTCTGAAAATTACTATATGGCTGGCCTTAATCCTTAATCAACGCTTGTACAAAAGTTTAATCTATATCGCTCTGTGCCACTGAATAATATGTGACAGAGATCTAGCCTCTACTAGAAAAGTTAAGAATGCAGTTCCTAAAAATATATATATTCTTAATGAAACATTTTCAAGCAAAGGTGAACTGTGGTGGTTCCACAAGGATCTGTTTAGTATAAGAAACAAAATTATATCACCTGTGACTATAGATGAACACAACTTTTGGTTTTCACTTTTAATTGATAAGAAAATCAAATCTCCAAACAATTTTTCAAGTGTTCATACGGGTCTCAAACTTGCAAGAATCCGTTTGCGCAGCTTTTGCAATTACGTTTTTGTGCTTGCATACTACTCAGTGTGTCTAAATTGGGCAACACCATGTAAACCCAATCATGATTGGTCTGTAGTCTTTCCAACTCCAAACTAGGCCAGGTGCACATCCCCAGAAAACCATAAAGGCCCGTGATTTATAGTGGCCACTGGTCAGACATAGATAAGGGACTAATCCAAGTCCCACCATGCTACGTGCTCTTTCACAATCTGTCTTTGTGCAGAGTGTTTGGATAGGATGTCATATCTGGGTGTTGCATGTTCAGTCATGTTTGCATTTGCTTTGGTTATTGGAAAAATTTCAGAGAGTTACAACAAAATCATTTTTTATTTTGTTCAAATTATTTTCCAGACCTCTGACGCTGTTGGTGAGAGAGATTTTGTGTGGTTCTGTGTTACTGCCTTCGCTGGACTTCCTGTCTGATCCGGTATTCCTCTTGGAAATTTTTAAGATAATTGTATTATTTAGCAATACATGATCCGATCCCAGAATACTATTTTGTTTAATGCTTTTTTTAAAGATGTGAGCCTTAGGACTTACTAAGCCATTGGTGACCAAGGGCTTAATAGTACGTCCTATGATTTTTGCACCGGCATGGATGTTTTCCTGCTGGTGCACAGGAGATCAATTGGCCATTGAACTGCCTGGAGTCCTCCCTGTCAGCAAGAGCTGGCATCCCTTGATTCTCCCCTGTAAACAGCAGTTGGAGTAACTGAAAATTCCTTAATGTAAGTGTAAAGATCCCCAGAGGGTCTCTCTTGATCCTCCTGAGACATTAGGTACTCTGATCAGTAATGCAGGGCAATGGAGCCCTGTTTGCTGATCACTCTGTCATCTGCAGCAGGGAGATCAAAATTAAAACAGGGAGAAAGAGTGTTTAAAAAATAAATAATAATAAATAAATAAAATCAAAATTAATAGACACCCGTGACCGTCACTTGGACATAAGGAGTACCACCCAGTTCCAAGAGAGATCTCTGTGGTCTTTAAAAACAAAACTTAAACCTAAGTGCTCAAACACCTTGTGCCCTTCCCACTAGAAATGTAAATGAACGAGCTACAATCTTGTGTATTGAGGTTGCTTGTATCTTCTATCATATTGAAAACCCCTATTAAAATACTTTAGATGCTAGAAGCTCCAGTTTTTAGCCCTCAATTTTGTATAATCCTTTCACCCTGGGTGAGAGAAATATTTTGCCATTTATAGCAATTCTAAGATGAAATATTTTTTATATCTGTTCATAGGACAATGTCAATCGGTTGCTTCTTATTTTCATGGATGACAGTCCGGTGAGTACGGTTTTCTTCTGGTCCTATAACTTAAAATATTTTGACATGATACAATGTTATCCATTTATGCCACATTGAACAGAAATGCTCCTGTTACATTTAATTTCAGCCTGAAGAAGCTACTGAGCCAATTTCAAATTTGGTTCCATTTCTGCAGAAATTTGCCGAGTCTAAAAACAAGAATCCCTCAGTAGGTATAAAATGTAATGTGATTAAGTGTGATTTAACTAATTCTAGATTATATTAAAAGTAGATTAATAAATAATATTGTAATAAAATAATATGTTCTTATTATTTAAAACTTAGGTGTATGAAGCGCACTTTGGTTGAAGAAATAATATAACTTTTTCTTCTCATACACATTCTAAAAATATTTTTGCAGTATGTCTAGCAAAACCCTATTGTTAGCGGTGATTACTGGATAATTCTGGATTTAATTTGTGTTGTTATGAAAGTAAGAAAACCTTGTTTTTTTGTTAGAAAATATTAATCTCATTGTTATTAACGTCCTTGTCTAGGTGCTGAAATTAGAGCTGAAAGAAATTCGGGCAGAACAGGATCTTTTATTCCGTTTCATGAAATTTCTTACGTGCGAGGGAGCTGTGCATGTCTTACAGTTTTGCCTGACAGTGGGTAAGTTCTCTGAAACCAGCCTAATGATTCGCTTTAGAAATCAATGTGGAAACTTGCATGTAGAGGCCTGCATTGGGATGCGTGTCCCGCGGAAACTTGCGGGCGTTTTTTTTTGGGGGGGCTGCCTTCGCGTTGTTCCCTCATAGTGTCTCTTCTCTTGTTCCGCCCAGGAACCCAGCGGAGTCACGTGATTTTACGTTATGTCACATGACTCTGCTCTATTCCTGGGCGCACATTGCGGGAGTGGTGGGGTAATGGTCACAAAATCAGCGGGAGCGGGATTAAGAAAACAGTCCCTTGCAGGGCTCTACCTGCATGCTACAGAACTTTTCCTGGTCAAGCTGATATCGCTATTTGTTTACTCGACTTGCCATTCGCAGATAGTTTGTTGCCACATAGGCTAAGCCTTGTCACTAGTCCAATCTGGAAAAAGATGAGTGTTTAGTCACACCTGATGACACTGGAATGTCTAGCTTGTCACTGTGTCAAGGAGCCTCACGTGAGACAAATTGTGACACTAGTCCTGTCTAAAAACACAAAGCACAAAAATAAACAAGGAGCTAACCTGCTGAACAAACAGAATAGACAGATGAGGCCGGTTAAACACAAGAGGGAACCTACTAGGTATTGGTTATCTATGTAAAGGATTCAGCAACCTGCCCAACTTGTGAGGTCTAATGGAAGAAAGCAGTGTGTATTTAATTCTCTGCCCAGCAAGCTTTTTTTTTTTAAATTAAATTATTGTCATGTCTATTGACTTCTACAATCCTATGTTTAAAACTAAAAAATACTAGTACACTATATGTTATAGTTATACTTTATAAGGCTAAACTCCCCTCTTAATACTGTCCAAATTCCTCACATAATTGAATGTGCATTAATCTCTTTTATTTTATGTTTCCCGCGCAGAAGAGTTTAATGACAAAATTCTACAACCAGAACTACCTGACGATGAAATGCTGTCTCTGCATGAAGAGGTGAAAAAAATATATCACACCTACTGTGTGGAAGAAAGCAGGGATAAAATACGATTCGATCCTTTTATTGTGGAGGAAATTCAAAGAAGTAAGTTGTTGCTCACTTGTCTTGTATTCTGATAATTGTTGGTGTGCGCAGTATGGTCAATAGATTGCCTTAGAAGCTCACATCTTTTCTTCTCTCCATTATTAGTAGCTGAAGGCCCTTACCAGGAGGTGGTGAAGCTGCAAACCATGCGTTGCCTTTTTGAAGCTTATGAACATGTGCTTTCTCTCTTGGAGAATGTGTTCACGCCAATGTTTTGTCACAGTGATGAGGTAAATCATCGTCTGAGCGTAAAACACATGATCAGGGTAGTACGATTTCTGAGATTTAAATCTGAAAACCAGTTTCAGTTGTGACAAGTTAGTTTTTAGAACCACAAGGTCATTGTGTCCTCCAGAAATATTGGCACCCTTGGTAAATATGAGCAAAGAAGGCTATGAAAAATTGTCTTTATTTAAACTTTTGATCTTCACTTCATTCAGTACACAAAACTACTCTGCTCTCATGGATGTAAAACAATTGCAAACACAACACAGGTTAATTTAAAAAATGTTAAATATATTTGTGCCACAATACCTCCCTTTTAACAGCTATGAGTTGTCATGCCTGATGAGATTGGAGAATACATGGCAATACAGAATCTCTCGAGATACTTTAGATTTTGAGATTGACATTGGTGGACTCTCTTCTTCAGTTCACCCCCACAGGTTTTCTGTGGGGCTCAAGCCAGGGGACTGGGATGGCCATGGTAGGACCTTAATTTTGTGGTCAGTAAACTATTTTTTGATGTATGTTTTGGATCATTGTCCTGCTGGAAGATCCAAGCATGGCCCGTTTCAAGATTTCTGGCAGAAAGGTGTTCATTTAATATCTGTAATATCTGATAAAGTCCATGATGCCATGTGTCCTAACACAATGTCCAGGTCCTCTGGCTGATAAACAGCCCCAAAACATTAAAATGCCACCACCATATTTAACCGTAGGCATGAGGTACTTTTCCATACGGCTACCTCTGTGTGCCAACCCAGCGCTGGGATTTACTGGCAAAAAGCTCTATTTTGGTTTCATCTGACCATAGAACCCGATCCCATTAGAAGTTCCAATTGTGTCTGGAAACTGAAGGTGTGCTAAAAAATTTAAAATATCACTGAGAATATACAACTATACTTGTGTGTGTGTGTGTATATATATATATACTCTTTAACTTTACCTAGGGTGCAAATATTTGTGGAGGGCCCGTGTGTGTGTGTGTGTGTGTGTGTGTGTGTGTGTGTATATATAGATATATATCTATATATACACACACACACTAATAAAGCATTATTTACATTATTTATTAAAGAGACCTGTGAGTATCTGCTTTCCAAAATGTATATCTCTTTGCCTTTCACTGAATCCACAATCCAAAGGCAATGGTAGCTTCTTAATGTATACGTTACAGAATGTCCTTTTTATATAGAAGCAACTCTGCTACTGTAACAGCACAACTCCTGTCACACTGCTTGACTTTGTCCTGGATGTTGGAAAAGTCAAGGGCAAGATGATGTGTGCCTTTTTAGTAACAAATTGTTTTCATTTGGGGAATTTGTGTTGCTTTAAATGGTTTCATGCTATTTAAAAGCTGTTGCTTTTTTATTTTAAGTATTTTAGACAACTTCTCGAAGGTGCAGAATCCCCAACACGAAGCTCAAAGTTTAACAGGTAAGTCCGTGGGAACCTTTTAAATATGTAAAAGGTATTGAGAGGAAATAGCGGCCTGTATTTGTGTGGGGTATGGTTCATCTCAATTACCTAGATATAGGATGAACAATTTCTCAAGTCTGTTGCTGTTTAATAAACATCCAATCTATTTTACAGTAAATAAACTAAAAAGTCCATTTAGCCTCCCTGTGCCGTATGGGATGTAGATGTATTCCAGTGTCTATGGAAATTACATTTTTGTTCATTTAAACATTACTTCATGAAATATTTTTAAATGTGTCTTTTCATGGTGACAAAAAATATGTGATATGTTCTCCTTGTGTTCTTTCCACCTCTGTATATTAGAAGCACAATTCATTGTTATGTATATGGTGTATATTTGTGTTTACATTATTAATTTGGGATTAAATAAATATATATCCCCAAGTGAAAATGTGATGTGATGTCATGTTCAGTTCATCATATTATAGAGAATAATATTAAAGATGCTGTTTCATCCTTCCGCGTATTTTCTCTCCTAACTCTATGTGGCATTAGAAACCATGCCCAATGCTTTTAACGCCAAGCTATAGTTATAAATAATTAAGTCAAATTTTCCCCCATCCTTATTTTCCTAGGAAAGGTACAATTTGTCCTGTAGTCTTGTGGCACTTACATACGGCATTTATTGGTTGGAAGTCTTTATGACAGGGGTGCAATTTAAATATTTCTGTGTTTTTACTCTATTTCTGTGTACCTGTTGCAGAAATAGCCTGAGTTTGGATGATATCCGGTGAGTTTTCAGTAAGCATGTCTCAATGGCTTCACTGTTGTTGTCTCTGAAGAAAAGCAACATACTGCCTTTGTGTTAGCTTGGAATAATTAACATTTCACTGAAGAAACCATCTGGTCCCCAAAATTGTATTTCTATTTTTTATTTCATATCGGAGTCTATTTTTTTGCATTGCATGCAAACATCTGCATTATTTCTTTAGTTTTCAGAGTTAAAAAAAAGACACTTCTATCTACTAAAATGAGTATACTTCTTCCTCGTCCTCCCATCAAAGTAAAAGAAGCAGCAGCCACTTGCATGTATGCTAGGAAATAAATCAGCTTGCACAGTTAGATGGAATGATGGCCATACAAAATAGACTCCCATATGTATTTAACATGAAACCAGGCCTGGAGAACTCTTTTTAAAAAGTGTATTCCCAATGGGCTCCAAGGTGGTTTTCTTTCAATTAAGAAGAGTGCAGAAAGAACTCAATTCTGATAATAAGTTGGAGAAACACAGGAAGCATAACACCCATTTCTGAATTTGTCAGAAATGCTTCCCCATGTGTCCTTCTCAACCTTTAAGGTATTGTAAAACTTAGGTTTAAAAGGCAATGTCTTGCTTCTATGCGCTGTGTAGTAAAAGCAATATGCCTGGCTTCATGCATATGTCATTAAACACAAAGCATGTGTTAAATAAAATAAGACCCTTTGTTGGCGAATGCCGAAAAGTTACTAAATGTGTATCTCTTGTTCTAACGGCGCTGTCTTGTGGATTATCCTTTCAGATCCCTCGTTAAAGTGGTTGTGTCACACAAAAAAACAAAATGCCTAGCCGTTAATAGAGCATGAAAAACTACCTCTATGTCTTTAAAAATGATGTTGTAAAAATAAATACACTGTATAGCCAGGTAGAAGAAGATTTAGGTGCTCGACCAAAACTTTTACAAAGATTACAAAAAGGTTTACAAAAGTTACAGAAGGTGTATTAAAATATTAACACATGTTGACATTTTTATTTATTTTTTTAATTTCTAGTAGTTCTTCACCTTCACAAATAAAATTCAATACATCGCATTTCTACGTTGGTAGATGGCTCGATTTTTAACAACGTGAAACAAATTCCATATGCCTACCATATGTGAACATCACCACTAAATATGATTAACGATACCTGCAAAGCTACATATTCTTATCTTGGAATGTATTTCAAATCCTTGGTTAAGTTTGATGGAGCATCAACAGACTGCTTTCTTAAGCCATCATAAGGAATGAAAAGATCATATATATTATATATTACATTACATTGATTTATAAACTGCTGGCAGATTTCGCAGCGCTGTTACAGTCAGTAGAACAAATTTCACACACAAAAACACATCCAATAACAAACTGGTGCAAAGGAAAGGAGGGCCTGCTCTTGAGAGCTTACAATCTAGTCGGTGGTTGAGGGGGAAGTGAGACAATAGGAGAGGACTGCTTGGATGGGGACGAGTTGATCTGGTTCCAATGGTGTTGTAGCCGCTTTAAGCAGTGGTACCTGGTATATCGTTTCTCTCCCGTGTCTCTCCCGTGTAACTCTTACATAGCTACTTACGAGGAGGCCACTGGGGAGAGGCCACAGCAGCTACATTTCCAGGCAAGCTATGTTTCCAAGTGATGCCTGGGAATTTATAGGGCTGCCTCAGGAGTGGTCAGAGAAGGTGATTACGTACAGGAGGCAGATGTTTCACACTTTGGATAACAAATGCATTTAAGCTAGACTATAGGGCAGCAAATTTAACCCTTTGAGAGCAGCAGGGTATGGAGACAGGCAGGATACAGACATACCGGGTGGGAAACCGGGTAACAGTAGGAGATGAGGGGTTCAAATGGAATATGTTATATTCATACAGAGTCAATAATGGTTAATGGTAAGTTATGCAGGTAACACATTTGCTTTACTGTACTCTACCATTTTTATTGTATTTTTAAATAACAAATGACCTTACTAGAAGGTCAAGCAAGATAATGAGAAATGAAGGTGGCAGAGACGACCCAAGACATGCCATCCAACAATGTATTCTACATTGTGTACTTTTCTTGAATAAAGAAGACTAACTGCATAGTAGAAATATTAAGGCAGGCAGCTTGTACTCTTAACATTGCTGCTGACAATCCTTTTTTTAACCACAAACTCAAATTGTAGAGTGCACAAAGCACGACGAGGGGTTCTAATTCAAAATATACCAACGCCAGCCTCCATCACTATCACATTTAGTGTTTCTATATAGATGGAATCACCCATACCCAGATAGATTTTGTCTCATGATTAATTTCTGTTTAGGTGACAGAGCCACTTTAACATATATTACCCTTCTTTTGACTCCGGTTACATCAGTGACCCATTTTGAAGTGATGTTCTCCTTATCTGCTTTGCTTTCTATTTGGCACCCTTTCTGACGCAGTCAAATCTGCTTTCTGTTGTAACAGTTTAGTCTTTGTAGATTCCAAAATGTATGCAAACGTTTTCAAACCCTTATCGGTCAAAGTAGATGGTACGGTTAACGTATTTTTTACATGATCCAGCAGACACCTTTGTTAATAAAGGTTAATCCACCTTCTTTAATCCATAATTCCTATGGCATATATATGATGGAAAGAATATTAAGCACAATATGCAGGTAAGGAAAACATATTTATTGTGACAGTATCTTCCATATCCAAGCAACACCAAGACACGAGTAAGGGTTTACATGCTTGTTTTAGTCACTGTGAGAAAGCATTGGGAATGAGAAAGTTTTGGGAAGACTGATGAAGATAGACCTATCATGTTTGTCTTCTTAATAACTAGTTTTTACTGTAATATGGATCATTGACAGAGCCCCTGTGACTGTTCAGGTTGCCACATTTTCATCATAAAAGTTTATTTTCTCTTCTGTTAACCAATTGAAGGTTTAGTATACACTGCATTGTTGTACATGCAAAACTGATATAAACAAGATATGTTTCCCTGGTTTTGATTTCAGTGTTCTGTCTTTTTACTATCATACTAGGAGTACACATAAAAGAGGAGAACCTTCAGGGATTGGGAAAATTGGCAGCAGAATAAAAGGGGTGTTCAAGAGCACAACAATGGAGGGGGCAATGCTGCCTAACTATGGACAGGTGGATGGAGACGATGTGGTGAGTGGTAAATTAATGGAGGCTTTTATTTTGGTAATTGGCATCTCTCTGCCATATGCCTGACCCAGAGCTTGGACACTTATGCTATGGAGGCATAAGGGAAAGGATAAGTTGTCACATTTTTCTATTGGACACAACGGCTGTAAACTATATGTAGGCAAGATGCACAGGACCCTGACCATAGCCTGTACATGCACCAGGGGAGCAAGCCCACCAGAGATGTTTGCATATTTCTGGTCATGCACAAGGACACCATGAAGGAGAGGGAAGAGGGCACTCAAATCTGATCTAGTGCCGGTTTAGGCCCCTGTCAAGTCTAGCATCAAGGCCACGCTGGACTCTCCATTGTCGCTGTAGACAAGCACTTGGTAGCTGCTATAAATATTTATGCAAAGAAACTGCCATCGTGCTGTCTCATCATGCCCTTTAAATGGCTGTTCTTCCCACACATATTCATGGTCATGGCAGTAGGTCATGTAGTCTGCTAAAACAATGAAAAGAGAGCCCAGGAGGTATATTCATCACTAAAAAATCATGGCAAATGCAAGTGCTGGGCTGTGCCTTTGGCAGACAGGTCAGAGCTGGAAAATATCTTGATAATTGAAACCCAGTGTCTTAAGGCAGAACTGACACTGGTGAAAGATGGTTTTCACTGCTGGATTCAGTTATGGTTTATTTCAGATATGACAGTTCCCTTTAACATCGGATCCATGGGGAACATTCAGTGTCCAGAAGAGAGATGTTTGTAATAAATGGGCATTCAGATGTGTAACAGAATGAGGCAGGCAGACAATTTACAGATGTATATATAAAGCAGGTGCATCTGCCTGTACTTCAAAAGTTATGGTAATAAAAAAAGAAAACGCACATTGTATTACTATTGTGTGTTTCAGATTGAAGAAGCCATTATGGTGTTAGAAGATGATTCCCCAGTTGAAGTTCTTAGTGCATCAACACCCAACACACCTCGTAACCTCTCCGCTTGGAAAATCACTATTCCTTATGTAGACTTTTTCGAGGATCCCTACCTAGAAAAAAGAGATCGAAAAGAGAGGATTCCTGTTTTCTGTATAGACGTTGAGAGGAATGATAGAAAAGCAGGTAAGTGACTGCAGTTCATAAATATTAATTCTTGCAGGTGAGACACGTGGAAATATTTGGTTAGCGTCAGTTGCAAGGTCTGCTTTGAAAGCTTATATGGAGACCACAGAGTATCTACTAATGTTTGTTTTATTGTAGCTAGAATCACAAAAGCTGTGTTTCTGCCAGATATGTAAAGAGAGCCAAGTGGAGGTTGAATGGTTGCATAGACAACGTTTATCCGTCCGCTCTTGCTTCTGTGGCATTGAATATAGGTGCCCCTAGATTTTATAGCTGCCTACAGACGAGCTAGGCTGAAGGCTATCTAATTCTATAAGTAAACCAGTTATATATATAAAACAATAAATAATAATAATTCCTTGGTTTGGTTATTTTAGTTTAAAAGAAAGTGATTTCAATAATTAACCAGGTTGTAACTGCTGCTCTTTAGAATGTACATAATAGCATTTGTGAAGTTTTTAGTCTTATTTAGTATTTTTACCTTTCCCAATTAGTATTTTATTAATTTAGTAATTTATTTTTAAAGCATCCAAAGACGTTTCTAATAATAATAAAGTGCCCTTTAATTTAGAGCATAGCTTAAGTCCATTTCCACTGAGCAGGACTAACATATATAAATTTATATATAAATAAATATTGTACTGTACTGAGGCGGTAATTTATTAGGATTTAAATATGATTACGTGGCAAAATGTCAATTTTTTCCCCCTCTTCTATAGTGGGTCATGAACCCGAGCACTGGTCTGTTTGCCGAAAATACATCGAGTTTTATGTCCTGGAATCTAAACTCACTGAATTCCACGGTATGTTTATTTTATGTGGTGCTTCTGTTATACACAGTCATGTGATTGATGGAATTATTTATTGATTTATTTAGTACTATCATATTCCGCAGCATTATGTTATATATGTATTAAATCTTTCTTATGCTTATTCTCAAGAATGGGCAATAGATAAAAGAAGTGCCTGAAACAAAACATTAAGGAGGAACGGTTACGCCAAAATTAAAAATATGCTTTTGTTTTTTGTACTCGTTACATGCAATTTGCTGTTTAGTAAAACGAAGTGTTAGTAAATATGATGACGTAAATCATTTTGAGACAAATTCTGTCAGGCTCTATACAGAGTGGCACATTCCATGTATAAATATTTGTCTTATTTCTATACCCTAAAATAGTGTCAAAATTAGCCGCCTCTTCTGAAGTGTATGTATCTCATCTGCTAGTTCTGTTATTACATATTATGCCACAGACACCGTTTTACGCAGTGTGCCTTTCCGTGCCTGCAGGACCTTTAATAATTTATCCCAACACCTTTTTCCCTTACTGTGAAATAAACGCACAGACGCGTCATTGGCAGATACAGCTGCGTAAGGGTTCACGGCTGCATATCCGCGGTCCAGAAACGCGTAAATAAATGATGGTGTGAATAGCATATCTACCTTAATATTGGTGTTTCATAAAACAATTGCTCTCGTGTCATCGGTTCTAGTTTGTTAGGACACTAACCTGGCCATGCTGTGGTAATTATCTCTGATTTATAGCAATATGCTTTCCAACAGACATTAAAGGGATGCTCCAGCAGTCCCGTTGATTTCAGTAGTTCCTGCCACGGATCTACTGCCCGATCTCTGAGTGAGATTTTGAGGTCTTATACAGGCATCTACAAACCAGTGTTTTTTTGTTTGTGCTATACTTAATGTACCCACAAGGGGGCAGCCTTTAAAAACAGATGTTTTTTTTCTCATGCCAGTTTGGGTTCTAATAATGTACAATTGCTGCTTGTTTGAGGACATGATTTTTATGCTCTTTTAAAGGTACATTTCCTGATGCTCAGCTTCCATCAAAAAGAATAATTGGGCCCAAAAACTATGAATTTTTAACTTCTAAACGAGAAGAATTTCAGGAATACCTACAGGTACTACACCACACCTACTTTTGATTTGAAAGACATGATAAAATGCAGGATCTATATAAATATGTAGGTCATATTTTGGTTAACTGCTACAACTAGGTGAGGTGTGCACACCAAACTTTTTCTTTAGTTTGTTTTTCACTATAATTACTTTAGTAACAGATTAAGAAATCTTCATTTTGATATTTGACAAATACCTCAAATGCCAGATTACTTTATTTATTCTTTTTCAATGTATTTATATTTCTTCAGAAACTTCTACAGCATCCAGAGTTAAGTAACAGTCAGTTGTTGGCTGACTTCTTATCCCCCAACAGCTTGGAGACACAGTTCCACGATAAGATCTTACCAGATGTCAATCTTGGTATGTAGTGCATTAGCTCTTGCTGGTTAGAGTTTTAGATCTTAAAGTACTGGGTAGCGATTCAGTATGTGAGATGTTAATTTTAATGGATTATACATACAATAACTCCTACCCACTACCGCAAGTTCATCTTTAACATATGGTACCAAATGTGTTGTTTTAATCACCTACGCAATAAACATTGTTTTCGTTTATAAGTAAGCAAATATTTTCTTCTTGAAAATGTCATTAGCCAAACATTTAAAACTTGTAGAAACCATTGTCTAGTATATTATTTCCAGATTCTTACTGTATTGTACATTTTTGTTCTAACAATTCTTTTTCTTAAAGTATATATGTAACATAGTTAAGTTTGTGTGTGTGTGTGTATATATATATAAATATATATATATATATATACACAAACATAACTATATTATCTATACACACAACTATATATAGTATATGTGTAATGTATACACATTTTCATTCCACATTACAGTTGTTGTGAAATGAGTATTTAAATATTTGCATCTATGCGCTAAAATTACCCTTTTAATTTGCAGGGAAAATGATCAAGTCAGTTCCAGGAAAATTAATTAAGGAGGTAATTACGCATGTTTTTTCTTACTAAGTGCCAAACGTATTTTGTTATGTTTTCGATAGTAAGGCATTTAGTAGATCTTTCGTACAAGGGGGCAAACATGTCCATTTGTAGACGATATCCCTTTAAATATTAAACTGATATCATCTACAAATTGACATGTCTGCCCCCTTGACTGTATATAAGCAAATCATTCAGTTACACACAATAATAAGTCTAGAGGCTTTTCAGTTACGTATATCATCTATAGGGAGAGCCATAATGATTGTAGGCAGTATTTAAGGGGCAGATTAGGTTTCATGGAATTAATAGTAGTTTCTCCAGAATTTGATGAGCTGGAAAGCTGTCTGAGCTATCTGCTGAATTCACATAAGGGTTGCAACTTGTGTCTTGGCAGTAGGGCAGTGTGAAAATAATATTAAAACATGCGCAAACAAGTAGGGGGCGAAGATTTCCAAGCCACAGAACCACAAGTTGAGCTTGGTATTCAGGATATGGAACAAACCTGAACAGTACCCAGGGGAGTATGGTTAATGCGGAGACATTAAGGACAATGGTAACATCTATAACCAGAAAACATGTTGGGAAGTATGCAGAGTGGCGGATGCAGAATAGGAAAGCAATACAAACCAAAGGAAAATTTGAATAACTCAAGGAAATGGATTTGGGATCACACGGATACTTAATGAAAAAGATATCCCGCAGGCATTGTTGTTGCAGAATCCCTGGATATCTTCACTTACAGTTACTGAGATGGTCGGGAAATTAAACGTTGGCGCGATAACCTTATTGACTGATGGGAGCTTATAGCAAACAGAACTGACGTTATTGGATACGTGGCTTGGAAGTGAGACTATTTCCTCTGTTAGAATAATTGGCGACCACAAAACGGAGGATCCAAAATATGGTCGACTCAAGTAACTTTATATATGAGAGCACAAAAAGCGTGGTTTTCTTATTTTCGAAATGTAGTATTTTTCCATTTAAAAAAGGAGCATTTATCCCCGCACAGCACTGTGATTACGGGGCATACAGGACGGGTGGAAGCCCAACACAACCACAACAGGAGCCTACATGATATTTTTGACTGGAGTCAAGCATCCAGAGCGAATGTGTGTTGTACAGGCATGTGGATACATTTTGTTGCAATTGTGTAGCTGTGATATTTATTTATACCCCCTACTATTTCTTACATTTCAGAAAGGACAACATTTGGAACTCTTTATCATGAATTTCATCAATTCCTGTGAATCTCCCAAACCGAAACCAAGTCGGCCGGAATTGACGATCCTTAGTCCAACGTCTGAAAATAATAAGAAGGTGTGCTATTGTAAAAATAAATGCAAATCTATTGCAAAATGGAATTCATATAAATATGCCTGAGCGATATACCTCACACAGTTAAATACACATCCATGGCCTTTCTGTTACGCCTACCTCTCTGATACAATACAAGATGTAGGCATGCACTACTCATACCAATCCTAATACTGAATCCAGCTGCCAGGGGTAATTAATATGGTGACTGTCCGATGCGTAATATCAAAAGATGTCCATTCACATATAGGTATACCCCAGAGTTTATAAATATCATGAATAGATACAACACTGAATGTATCATTTAATTAATGTACCTCTATGTAACATATATATATATATACACACTAGGGAAAACACTGTAGTACTTAACTTGCTACAAATTCAGCATATACCCTGAATACCCATAGCATATACACTTTGCTATATATATATTTATTATGTTATGTATTCTCAAATAGAATAAAATTCCCATTGGAGGCATACTGGTAGTTGTACTATACAGCTATAGTTCTGGACAACCTGGGCAAGGAGACAATTAAAATAGCCCAGAAACCTGGTCATGTATATAAAAATGCAAACTTATTTCCTGTTTGCTATTACATAACGCCTGGTTCCTCGCTTTGTATGGTTACCAGACTACCTGTCTTTCAAGAGTTCACAGTTAGGCATAATAGTACGTAAATGCTATTCATATTTAACAAACATTTTGTTCTTTTTTTTTTTTAATTAAGCTGTTTAATGATCTCTATAAGAACAATGCTAATCGATCTGAGAACACTGAGCGGAAATATAACCAAAACTACTTTATGGAGGTGATGACCGTAGAGGGGGTTTATGACTATTTAATGTATGTAGGTAAGTCCTTAAATTGTTCTTTTTCTTAACATGCTGTTGAACTAAAAGGAGTGGGGTATGGAGCATGTGTAGATCAAAATCAAATTTATAGGGAACGTAGTCAGAAAAAAAAATGTACACATCGGACAAGTAGTAGATTTCCAATGCCGCTTTATGAACGTAACGAATTCTAGGTGGAAGCTTGCACATAAGGATACGATTTTCACAGGAATGGACACCAGAAGAAAGGGCAGGAGGCAAAGTACTTTTTTCTTAAATGAAGAAAACACAAAAATGGAACAAAAACTATACCTTTTAATTGCTAAAGGAGGGGGTAGTACTTAACACAAGCTTTCAAGACACTGAGGTCCCTTCTTTAGACACAGTTATGAACAAGTTAAAGGACCAAGCTGAAATAACAAGGTACATACATTCAAACAGTATGGAAAAAAACATCAAAACAGGTTACCAGCCATGCATGACTCTGGTGATGCAGATCGTGGTGTCCAGATGTATACAGCTGATTGATCGGAATTATTTCCTATTGCTTGCACAAGAGTTTATGGATAAGCGCTCAGACGCAATTTTTAAAAATAGACAACTAGCCAATCAAAATGTTGTCTGTCCAAATCATTGTATGCATTTTTTCATTTCCAGGGCGTGTTGTATTCCACATTCCCGATTGGTTTCATCACTTGCTTATGGGTGGACGTATCCTTTTAAAGGAAACCCTAGAGACCTACACAGACCACTATCTGCAACATAAATTGGACCAATTAGTTCAGGAACATCGATTAGTTTCGTTAATTACACTTCTTCGAGGTTTGTATTGAATTGTGTATCTGTGGAATATATTTACCTTTAATTGTTGCTATCAGAGAGAAACCTTTCTTTAGTTTAGTTTAACTGGTTTTGCACTACTCATTGGCGTCCAGAGAATTAAGCATTGTTGCAGGTGCCATATTTATAAGGGTTTTATGGAGTAAGGTCTGAAAGCTCAGAAGGATGTACAAATAAAATAGTTTGAGCATGTTTTTTCAGTCCATGGAAGACCCGCTCTTATATTCCAGAAGCCAGCGACCTTTTTACTGCAGAATGACCCAATGAAGAGTACAACATTAAATCATTATCGACCCCTCTATCACTGTACTGCAACTCCCAGACATGTCTTGGCTTCTCAGATTGTAGCCATCTGTCAGCTCCGTAACAGGCTAGTTCATAATGTCCGTGTTGGCAGATGTGTATATATAAGGTCCTTTGTTTCCAATTTCTGTAGATGCTGTGTTTTGTGAAACTGCTGAACCAAGATCTTTACACTTGAAACAGAAACGTGCAAAGTTGACGTTTGAAGAAATGATGCGCTACATTCCCGGTATTTATTTTAACAGACATTTGATATTTCGCAATAAGTGAAATGTTTCATATTAGGGTGCAAGACCAGAGCAATGATATACTTGTGA
>VKOC01015912.1:0-13147 GCA_009364415.1 Spea multiplicata
CCCCCCCCGCCAGGTACGCATGACGGCCGCATCCAATCCTGCTCGCGGCCGCTTAGTTTTTAACTTTGCGGCCGCATTGAATGCTCGTCTGCCGGTCGTCCGGCCGGCCCATCGGCCCGGATTTAGGGCGGCCTGGGGGGCAATTACCCCCCTGCCCAGCCCGCCCCTGGTGATGGGTGTACGTGCCTTGGTTGCTGTGTTTTTTTAAGTATAAATATTAACTAATCTCATCAATTTCCAAAAATTGTAGACTATTCATGGTTTAGTAGATCAGTAGAGTTTGTGCTGTGAACAATCTATCAAGGTTTTGATGAAGTCCAGCAGTAGAGTGAATAGGTTCTATGTCTAGTAAAAGCAAAGGCTGTTTCAAAGGCAAAGGGTGGCCACACCAATTCTGTTCCCTTTGCATTTTGATAAAAATAAACTTTTGACCTGTCTTTTTTACACAATACTGTATTTTGGGGCGATATGGTTTTCAACACTTTTTATAAAGTATTATGCTATGTTAGTTTGAATGTTTTCCATCTATTTATTCCCTGTTCAGCCATAACATTATGACCATCTGCCAAATATTGTGTACGTCCCCCTTTTGCTGCCAAAACAGCCCTGAACCCTCGAGGCGTGGACTGAACTAGATCTCTGAAGGTGTGCTGTGGGATCTGGCACTTTTAGTCCTGTAAGTTGCAAGTCCCTATCAAAAAGCATGAACTTTTTTCAGCAATTTGAGCTACAGTAGTTCGTCTGGTGGATTTGACCACATGGGCCCACCATAGCTCCCCACGTGCATCAATGAGCCTTGGCTGCCCAGACCCTGGGAACTTTTGGGCTCCGGCTACCTGGAGCCTTCACTTGCGGGACGCGGCCAGGACTGCCCACTGACATCAGCGGGTGGTTCCGTGACGTAGGTGAGAGTTCCAACTGACGTCAGTTGGAGGTCCCCCTGACACCATTTAAAAGGAAAATGGGCGGGGAGCGGGGTGTACCGGAAAGTGGTGCTTCACCTGGCAATCTCCGGGTCAAACCTGGAAAGTTCCCAGGTATGCGGATCACCGCTTCCTTGGACCACCTTTGAAATGTTCACTTGCTGCCTAACATATCTCACCCACTAACCCAGGTGCCATGATAACAAGATTATCCGTGTTATTCACTTCACCTGTCAGTGGTCATAATGTTATGGCTAATTTGTGTATGTGTCCTGGTTGATCTGCATGTTCGGTTTAAGACATATTTAGTGAAGAGAGAAGTTGGTGTTGCATTTATTATTGTCACCCTTCCCCAACAGAATGGCATTTATAGGGTTGCCAGTGGATACAAGTGGTTGTGGCCTCACTCTGTTCTGACCCTTCTCATCAATTCACAGCTTTTGTTCTTCTTGTGGAGTTTATTATATGGAAAGTGGGGTTTAAGTAATAGAGGCCCCTCAAAATGCCTTAAAATATACTTTAGTTCCCTGCCCAAGACCGGAAGGAATGACTGTAATACGGATAAAAAATGAGTTTAAACTTTGGCATAAAGCTGCTATTTAGGATATGCTGGATATGCAAAATAGTGGCCACAGTTCTAGTGAATGATTTAATTTTATACCCTTTTGACCAGTAATTAAACTAATTAAAATATCTAACAAACATGTTTTTCGGTGTTGTTGCTTTCTCTCTGCCATTGGCTAAATAGGAGGCTGTTATAGCTAGGTGACAGGTGTTGTAGCAGCTCTCACTCTCATGGAAGCACAGGAGATTTGTTTATGTGTCCATGAGGGTCTAAAATTGCCACTACGCATTTATATACTCAAAGTACATTTGCCCTTTTGCTGTACAGCCCAGTCAAGTCATTGGCATGGTAGACAGCTTGGCATGGTAGACAGCTTGACAGGCTTAAATGCCAGCAGCCCAAGTGTTGGTGCTGAAACACTCAGTGGGACATATATATTTCATGTTTTATATATATATATATATAGATTTTATAATATATATAATATCTCACAAAGTCCATTGCACACCATTCCAAATATTCCAAGCCTGGTGCTGGTAACCAGCAGTTTCCATACAAAGCACTGGATGGTCAGCACTCCAGGTCTTCAAGTTAACAACTTCTCTTTATTCAAACAAAGTCAAGTCGACGTTTCAGTCATTGCTGACTCAATGAAAATATATATAACATGAAATATATGTGCAAAAAAGTATTATATTGCTAAAAAATCAAATGAAAATTCGAAGCTCCTTGTTTTCAGACATTTGTGAGAATTTACGAAAAATTTAATTTTGGACCAAACCGAATGCACAAATCTAGTGATCACACCACTAGTCCTATCATGTCTGTAGTACATACTACAGGCAATCCAAAATACACCAGACAGCATAATATTCAGGAAACATACATTTGATTACATACTTTACTTGTTCCCTTGAGAAAACTACCACGGAAGAAATGAGACACTTTTAAACTGTAAACTATACTAAAGTGGACTATTATATTTATAGGTTATTTTCACCCTTTATCCTTCCACCTGAGACCTCCATTCATCCGTACCTACTCTTGCATCAATACATAAAGTAAGGTTAATAAGGAGGGTACTCACCTTCCATACCAGGTGCAAAGCTCTGGAAAGCCCTGCCTCTGCCTATCAGGACAATACAAGAACACGGCACAGTTATATGGAAACTAAAGACTTGACTCTTCAACTCCCTCAACTGCTCACTCTCTTGTCTTTTCTATACAATCTATGCCATAGCTCTTTTTCCCTTTTTTTCTGCTTTAAGGGCATAGAAGCCGTGTTTACCCTGTTTATGCACTATATACACCTTATAGATGGATGATTACTATTTTAACAATCTGCAAAACATTGTACAACATGCGGTGCAACTGAAATAAATAAATATACAGTACAGCACAAACAGTGTTACACATAAAGGACAATTTTCATGCAAGTGGGTAAAACTTGAGCAATCTGTGAAAACTTTCCATGTATTGGTATGGTGACTTTTACGCCATCACACCAGTCATTATTCTTTCTCTCATGAGTCTTCTCTGGTCGCAGTTATGGGACTGCCACCATTACGGGAATATCTGTGATCAGTCATTTACATCTATGCTAACAATATCATGTGTTGTAATATTTCACATGAAGAAGATTGTTAAGAAAATGCACCAAAAAAGTTGGTTTAGAAATCTGTGATATGATATTTAACATGTCTTGGTTCATACTGAGATCAGATTTGTTACATCATACAGAATTGCGTAACATTACCACTTTTCCTTGGAGGCCCATTAGCTCATTATGAACAGCTCACTAATAGGAGTTAGACTCCCCATGGATGGAGACAGTACGCGAGAAGATAGTGAGAGGGAGGCAGATGGGGAAATTACTATTGAATGCAGAATACACTCATTTCTCATTTGGTTTCCTTCCTCCATTTGCCCATTGTCTGCTTATTTAGTATATTGATTGCCCTTCTTTTTGTCATAAAAAACTACAATAAGTCATGTTGTACATTGATCCTCTAGATTGTGAGCTTGTGAGCAAGACCCTCTTCACCTAATGTATTGGTTTGTCTTAGACTGTCAATTTAAGTTTAGTGATACCCTTAGACTATTTCTATTGTAAGAAGTGAAGCGTAAATACCTAACCCAAGTAGTGGATATTGGGATGTTATGTAAGTTATCAGGGATGTTTTGACATTTGCTTAAGTCAAGATGATATGTCATAAGGTTTCAGTTTTAAGAAACTAATGAAAGAGCAGTAAAAGGTATATATATGTTCAATCCAAGCTCCTCATTTTAGCACCAGGACACAGGCTGTCAGATTGAATGGCTTCTGACTGTTTACCAACTACAACTTATTAGGCAAAATAATTTTCAAGTTGACAAAATATAAACTTCTTGGTTTCATAGTTTGTTTGCTGAAACCGTCAAAATAGAATAACATTTTCTCGTGGTGTGGGATGAATACCATTGTTATTTTTGAGCTGATTTCTAAAACAGAAACCTAGAGATAAGGATTTTGATCAATTCAACCCTATAGAAATTTTCAAGGCTCAGGATTTAGGCCTTGAAGATTTTCTCACCATTCCATATATATAATACCTAAATTGTGTTTCCAGCATTAAATCCACTTAGCTTCCCACAGTTGTGTGATATGAATAACAAGTCCCTTCTTCTGTACTCACATCATTGAAAAAAATGTCATCTTGGCTTTTCAGAGCAGCTTCAATACCCTGGTTCACTGATGATCAGACATTATTATAAAACCAAATGATCAGTCAAGATAGGAGATTGTGATGAGATAAGAATACATAGTTATCAAAGTACCTGCAGGAATATGACATGCAATGGAAAACAACATTTTAGATAAACCTCTGGGGATTAAGAGTTCCATCATTCCATGTAGGTTAATATTCTACTATTTCTAGTCACTGTATAGAAAACAAAATTAATCAATTGGTGTTGCTGTAAACCTGCACTGTTTTTCATATTATTATTTGCAAGTGATTTTTGTTGCCAAAGAATGAAGTAAGGGAAAGTCACAGCGACAGCTATCAGGAATAGGGATCTCATTGGTGTAATTCCCTTACAATGGAAGATGATGTGGGAAGTTGATGTCTACCTATCTAGAATGGGATTTAAGTTGCTTCCTTTGTAATGGTGTCATCATTTCCAAGGCTTACGTGAACTGGGGTATTCTGGCCTAGGCCAGCAGGTTGATTTGGCACCCTAGGACACCACTGTTCATTGCTATTGTGCATTCAGACTTCCGTTGTGCTGCTGTACAATGAGTCATTTGCAAGGGAGATATCTGATCTCTCCAGCCGTCCCATTCCCACCATGGATGACTGTGCCTACCTGGCACAACCTCCATTACACTCTGTACTTGGTGTGTCCTTCTGAGTCATTTTCCAGCCCTCAGTAGAAAGGACAGTAGTCTAAAAGGTAGGTGCTGGGGCACTGCATTAAGTCAGTCCATCAGGCCTAGGACAGTGTCCACCATGAATACAGCACTGCTTACATGCCTACTTTTAGTTACAAATCCATATCCTTTTTACTGTACCAAAGAGTTGCCTCAGATGAAAGTCATCTCAGCGTACTCTCTAAATATGCTAAAGGCCCTGCTATGCCCTACATGTGGGGCTGAATTCCCCAGGATCTCTTGCAAACTGAGAACTCAGGGCATCCCACAGAAAAATGTAATACACTGTGAGAGTTGTGATACTTGTGACTTGTTGTAGGCCCAAACTGTGAACTTAACATGAGTTGTGCATTTGAGTTGCATCCCAGTTGAAATAAAGGGGACTCTGCAGCTGTACAACATCTTTAGGTTGCTGCACGTTTACCATAAATTTAACACATGGTAAACTCTGGGTTTTATAAATAAACCCCACTATCCCTATGTAGTCCAGTCTATAAAATGTTTGTTTTTATTTTTGTTATTATTTATTAATTTAAATTTATCCCGTTGACTCTGATTGTAAAGCGCTATGGAATCTGCTAGCGCTATATCAATAATTTTAATGTAACGTTAATTGCTTAGTAACTATTACATTTCGTCCTTTGATGAATATTAAAGCCAACAGGAGTTTATGCAAGTTAAAGCATGGGTATCCAACCTGTAGCTTCCCAGCTGTTGCTCAACTATAATTGCTTTCATCCTTGCCAGGTAACTGAAGAACAGTTGAAGAGCTACAGGTTTGCAGTCCTTGTATTAGAATATGGGAGCAAACCTTACACGTATTCCCGTCTTCATGTCTACAAGAATGAAACCAATTCTAACGTGTGCAAAACTACATTTCAGTGTCTTACAGGGTCATTTATTTTTACTCCATTACAGGACTTAAAATATTTTTTTTCCCACTGGTTTATTTCCAATTACTGAAATTTAGGTTATCATAATACGCATTGGTTATGAATAACAATAGTTGCTACTTATTAAAGTCTCCAGTGAAGGTGCTACTGTTTCGCCTCACAACAAAGAGGGGCTGAGTTTTCTTATCACACAAAACACAAGTCCTCTTGAATGACAGCCACTTGCAATGACATGCAATAAACACTAATGATGGGTCATCTGCTGTACGCTACTCTTAAAGATAAGATACACACCTCTCTGCATCACCAATGAAACCACCTTGTCTGTTTGTTCCAGGTAAATGATATTTGGAATTTTCTGTTTAGGCTTGTAGAAGACAGACCTCCCTTTGTTCAAGTTAATATTCCCTGTGTCTACAATCTGCTCAGGCTCTCCATAGATTTCACCAGGCGCATATTTATACACAATCACCCCATCAGAACTGCAGAATGTCAGTATTAACCCTTGCATTAACCATGTAAATACCAGAGGGGCTGGATAAATGCCAAGTTAATATTTGATTTGACATTGTAGGAATTTACCAAGCAGACCAGTCCCCCTGTTGGTGGTCCCAATGAATGACCCATCTCATGGACACTTAACTATCATTACTGGTCCAGTAATAAGTGACTGGTATACCACAGCTTGTCCATAACAGGAAGGTATCATCAGCCAGTGACAGCCAATCCCCAGGAAAACAAACAAACACACAAACAAAACAAAAGACCATTAAAATCATGTTGTTTTCCCTTTCTTTACCTGGGGCTATAGCTGGATAATTGTGCACAGCAGCTTCTGCTCCTCCTCTTTCTCTCCCTGTGTTGTCCCCATCAGCAGATCACTGAGAAGTGAACCTTTGTTACTACTACACGGCAGACTGGGCTGCTCTTGGATGTTGCTATAGCAACAGACCGCCTGCCGACTCTCAGTCATTCCGCGGCGTTGGGTTGGTACTCTGTATTTGCTGGCTCCGGAGTTCATTCAAGAATTCCCATTGAGTAAGGAGGTGATGCTGTGGGAGGGGCTTGCATCTTGGATACGGCGCTCATTGGCGCCGAGCTGCTGTGCGGTGATGCTCCAAATAGGATCCAGGCATTTAATAAAACATATTCGTGCAAGTTACACTGCAGCGGGCCGCGGGGACAATGTTACAAGTGTGATGCCATAGGTGGGAGGTGGCTGCTGCCTACAAACCTAGATATTCACATTAAAAGATTGCATTATTTTGTATGGTAGCCCACTGTTATAGTAGGAATGATAAATATGTAACACTAGTGCAGGGGACAGTGCAAGATCAGTGAAGACCTATCCCCACATTTGTTCAATTAAAGGACAGACACATGCAACATGTCTCCCCTAATCCCACAACCTCCCCAACACGAGGTTGATACTCCTGGTAATATCCTGGCCAAACTGACTCACTCTAAGTGATTGGTGCAATGTGTTACCTCCCTCATGTTTTTTCTTAGCTTTCTTGCAATGCTCAGCAGATAATGTTTAATTAAGGTCTCTTTTCCAGGCCAACATATATGGTATTTTCTCAAACACCTCTGGATAAAATAAACCTGTATAAAATTTCGAAATTGATTTTTGATCCATGTGGCTTCTATACAAATTGTGGTAATAGAATGCGTTGAAAATCTAGTGAAGTCCATAAGAGTAGTTTATGTGCTTAAAAACTCAAGGTTGTAAGTACTGCAGATTTCAAATGTTTTCCTTTCCCTTAGAAGTTCCTATGTAGCCAAATGACCTCCATCGAATAGATGTCCTATCGCTTATACCCCCTTATGCCTCTATTCCATCAGGTTAAGGTTCAGTATAAGCACTTCAATAGAAAAAATCTGAGTAGCTAAGGAAAATTTGGACGGCACCAAGATCCTTGTGAGGCCTTATCCCATAGTTTCAATGTTAGCAGTGTTGTGGGAAGAATTTAATATTTCTTACTGACTCCTTCAGCCATGCTAGCTGTGCTAGGGTAAATGGGTATAAATGGTCATTCTCATCATCCAGCCAAGTTAAGGTGCTGAGACAGGTTAGAGGCCCAATAGTCAGATTCTAAATGTGGAACCCCAAGACCTCCTATAAGCTTATACCGATAAAGGAATGGAAAGTGTTCTCATAAACCATCATATTTAATATGGCAATCTTTCTCAACCATTTTTAAGGAGGGCACTATAAAATTGAGTTGTTGCATTGCTTGAACTATTCTGGCTAGCTTAATACCAAGATATTGCAGTCTTATATTTTTTTTTCACCTATAGTGAAACCTGTGATGGAATGGTCAGCCTTAATGTTGTTTGGAGTTCAGGTGTAATAGTGTAGGAAGAGGGCATACCTGCCTGGTATCATTCAAGATAGGAATTCATGGAAAAAAGAAACACGCCAAATTAACCTGGGCAGAGGCGCTACTATACAGAGCTATGATCGATCTAATAACGGTTGGGGTAGACCATACCTAACCAGCGCTCTCCCTAATTAATCCTATCAAATGCCTTTTCAGCATCAAATGAGATTAGAACACATATACAAAAACAGGTGAGTGCGCAATCTAAAAATTAATATTCTCGGGTTGCTGCTAGAATAATAATGACCAATAATTACACATAACAAAGCAATAATTCAGTGTGTACCCAGTGAATACCATTCAAAATACACATCTAAGGCATAAATATTGGGGATTCCGTCACACTATATGGCCATATATTGCTAAGCCTGCCATTATGTCAAAGTACCCCAAGTTTAGCGAGTCCTATCTAGCCTTCTCTGGATGCAGTAGCGTACCTAGCAGGGGGTGGGAGGGTAGTCCGCACCAGGTTGCGCTCATCAGGGGGGTGCCACCATGCCAGCACCCCTCCAGAGACAGACAGCAATGTCCGTCTCTAGAGGAGCAGGTTCTCCGATCCTGCTCCCTTGCAATGCGCATGCAACTGATGCTGTGCGTCGGAATTTGATGTCCCGGCGCACAACACTGAAGCCGTGCCCACCGCCTTTTGCGCTCACTGCACCAGAAGGAAAGGACACAGAAGAAGAAGAGCCAAGAGGAAGAACGAAGATGAGGAAGAAAAGTGACAGAGTCAGAGAAAAGATAGGAAAACATTCAGTGAGAGTGAATTAGTAAGTGTGTGAGAGTGATGGGTGTTATGCTGTAGTTTATGCTGAATGTGTGTGATAGCATGTATGTGTAAGTGTGTATGTGTGTGGAGGGGGTAGCATTGGCATAGGGAGGCTGTAATCATATTCCTATAATGCCCAGGTTCCAGCATGTACTGGCTGCCTGGGCATGATAGGAGTGTGACTGCTGTTAGCAATCTATCTATCTATCTATCTATCTATCTATCTATCTATCTATATAGTATTGTTGATTTTTTGGTCCAACCCCACTTTTATTAAACGTAAGTAACACACCAAAATTGAACAGAAAAATTCTATAACAATATATATATATATATATATTGTGACAGTGAACCGGGCATGGTGGTGGATAACGTATATATTTCTCAGAATGTACTGCGGTGCAATGTATTTGATAACCCCAGGGAGAATGTTTTGTTACTCTGTACATTCTGTCACACAAAATGAGTGTCTGAAGGGCCATCCCTGGTGTACTTTAAAGGTAGAGGGAAAAGAAGTACATGCTTTACTAGATTCAGGGAGTATGGTTACACTTCTAGACCAGGGTCTGTTAAAAAACACTCCAATAGATGACTCCCAGAATCTAGAGGTTGCCTGTATACATGGGGACATACACCAGTACCCCACTGCTGAGGTGATTATTGAAACGCAAAGTGGTACTGTAAATCATAGAGTTGGTCTAGTGAATGGATTAGTCCATGAAATGATAATTGGCAGGGATTTTCCTTATTTTTTGACTTTATGGACGACTGCTGAAAGGGTTAACTCAGTACCAGTAGAGGGCGCTGTTGGTGACTTTCCCTTTTCAGATTTATTGGGGGATGACTTGGACAGAGAAGTTGCTGCTAGGAACAAGCCTTCAATCCCTATTGAAACCCTAGTGGGGAGTAACACTGAACAGAGTGAGGCAGGTCCTTCTAATATCACAGAGCCTGATGTAGAATTGACTGACCTAGAAGGTAACCTGGGTAACTTCAGAGCTGCACAGTGGGAGGACCCCACTTTATCTGGGGCTAGAAACCAGATCGCTATGAGGAATGGGACCCCTGTTAATCCTGGGAAAACCCTGATTTATCCATATTTTGAGGTAGAAAATGATTTACTGTATAGAGTTGAGAAATTAGAGGCGGTTAAACAACTATTGGTACCTCAGGCATACCGACACACCGTATTAAATCTTGCACACAGCCATATTCTGGGAGGGCACCTAGGGGTTGAAAAAACAAAAGAGAGAATCCTCAGGAGATTTTATTGGCCAGGTGTAATGGCGTCAATTACTAATTATTGTTCCTCCTGTCCTGATTGCCAATTAACTGCCCCTCTTACAGCGTACCGTAGTCCATTAGTGCCCTTACCAATTATAGAGGTTCCATTTGAACGCATTGGTATGGACTTTGTGGGCCCTCTTGTAAAATCTGCTAGAGGACACCAGTACATTTTGGTAATAGTAGACTATGCTACGCGTTACCCTGAAGCAATACCTATGCGTACAACTTCAGCAAAAGCTATTGCTAAGGAACTAATGTCCATGTTCAGCCGTGTTGGGATTCCCAAGGAAATACTGACAGACCAGGGAACTCCATTCATGTCCCGAGTTACAAAAGAATTATGTAATCTCCTTTGTATAAAGCAATTGAAAACCTCAGTATATCACCCACAAACGGATGGTTTGGTGGAAAGATTCAATAAAACCCTAAAGTCTATGCTTAGAAAGGCCATTGATAAAGATGGAAAAAAACTGGGACTGCCTTTTGCCTTATTTAATGTTTGCTATTAGAGAAGTCCCTCAAGCCTCTACTGGGTTTTCTCCTTTTGAACTCTTGTATGGTAGACACCCTAGAGGATTGCTAGATATAGCCAAAGAGACTTGGGAACATGAGTCTACACCACACAAGAGCATCATAGAGCATGTAAATCAGATGCAGGAACGGATGACAGCCATTATGCCCATTGTTAGAGAACACATGCAGAATGCTCAACAACGTCAGCAGAATAGCTACAACAAAAATGCCAGAGTCCGCACGTTTAAACCAGGAGATAGAGTGCTAGTTTTGGTTCCTACTGTAGAGAACAAATTCCTAGCAACGTGGCATGGACCTTATGAAGTAATTGAGAAAGTGGGAGTAGTGAATTATAAAGTAAGACAGCCTGGGAGACGAAAGGAGGTACAAATTTACCACGTGAATCTACTTAAGCCATGGAAAGAAAGAGAAGTGCTGGTGACCATAGAAGCATCAAACCTCCCTCCAAAGGATAATGACCCTGCTGTCATTATATCCGAAACCCTGACTATACATCAGAAGAGGGAGGTAAAAGACTTTATTAGATTGAATAAAGATGTTTTCTCCACAGTTCCAGGGAGAACCGCTGTAATAAAGCATGATATTGTCACTGAACCAGGGAAAAGGATCCATCTTAAGCCATATAGAATACCAGAAGCTCGTAGAGAAGCAATCAAAGCAGAGGTGAAGAAAATGTTGGACCTTGGGGTAATCGAAGAATCCCAAAGTGACTGGTGTAGCCCAATTGTGCTTGTACCAAAACCTGATGGTACAATCAGATTTTGCAATGATTACCGGAAACTTAACGCAATATCCAAGTTTGATGCATATCCCATGCCGAGGGTTGACGAACTTGTGGAAAGACTTGGGAAAGCCCGGTATCTCACCACACTGGATCTAACCAAAGGCTATTGGCAAGTGCCCCTCACAGACCGGGCAAAGGAAATAACTGCTTTTTCTACTCCAGATGGACTTTTTCAATATAAAGTGTTACCTTTTGGTTTACATGGGGCTCCAGCAACATTTCAAAGAATGATGGACCGAATCCTAAAACCACATACCCTTTACGCAGCGGCTTATTTGGATGATGTGGTTATACACAGTGAAGATTGGGAGTCTCACTTACCAAAAGTGCAGGCCGTCCTTAATTCCATACGAAATGTTGGCCTGACGGCAAACCCTAGTAAGTGTACTATTGGCCTAGAGGAGGCTAAGTATCTAGGGTATTCCATTGGGAGAGGGTTAGTCAAGCCACAACGTGCTAAAATTGAAGCCATACGGAATTGGCCACGGCCATTGACTAAGAAACAGGTTAGAACGTTCCTTGGTCTTATTGGCTATTACAGGAGATTTATTTCCAACTTTGCAACTATAGCTGGTCCCTTAACTGATCTCACAAAAGCAAAAGCCCCTGTCATGGTGAAGTGGTCCCCTGAAGCTGAACAAGCATTTCAAAGACTCAAGGAAGCTATTTGCATTCAACCTGTACTGGTCACACCAAATTTCTCAAAAGAATTCATACTACAAACCGATGCATCTGATGTAGGATTGGGAGCAGTGCTTTCCCAGGTAATTCAAGATGAAGAGCACCCAATCTTGTACCTAAGTAGGAAACTTCAACCTAGAGAAAAGAATTATTCAATAGTTTAGAAGGAATGTTTAGCTATTAAATGGGCTGTCGAAACTCTGAAATATTATTTGTTGGGCAGAAGGTTTAAGCTAGTGACCGATCACGCACCACTAACTTTGATGAGTCAAAACAAGGAGAAAAATAGCAGAGTTACACGCTGGTTCCTTAGTTTACAACCCTATCATTTCTCATTAGAGCATAGGGCAGGCTCTAAACAGGGTAATGCTGATGGTCTTTCACGTAAAAATTCACTTATGACCATGGTCGCTCACCCCACTAGGTTTGAGCTGGGGGGGAGGATGTGTGACAGTGAACCGGGCATGGTGGTGGATAACGTATATATTTCTCAGAATGTACTGCGGTGCAATGTATTTGATAACCCCAGGGAGAATGTTTTGTTACCAACAAAATAATGATAATGTTGTAGTTATGTTTGGGTCCCTGGGGTGGAGCATTTGGAGAGAAGGGAGGGCCAGTGCTCCACTCCACAGTTTACATGCAGCAGGTGATGAAACCAGTCCAGGAGTTCTGGTTCTCTGATTGTTACTCACCTGTTACCAATGAGCACCAGGGGGCTGCTACAAAAAAAGAGCCCTGTGGGTTATTCAGGTGAGAAAGCTACAAGCAGTGAGTGAGACTGCATTTCTCTCCAAAAAGTATCTACGGAACACTTCCAAAAGAAAAAGGTCTGTGCTAAATGTTTTGTTGGTAGCGGATGAGCCGCCCACCGATAGTTAGTTGCTGTTTGTCAGTAAGTGCTCAGAGAGCAAG
>VKOC01015914.1:0-13316 GCA_009364415.1 Spea multiplicata
GGTATAAAATTATCAGTAAACAAAAACAGAAAGTACAGTTCATATATGATAGGTAGAAAACCAAGTGTAGATATAACAAGTCAACATCCTACCCGGAACAAGCAGGACATATATAAAACTGTCTGTTAAACGAGAACACTTGCGTGAGCAGCGTTCAGGCAAATTGCGCCCTCATGGGGCAAACCCAGCAATGTGTAAAAAAAAAAAAAAAATTGTAGGAAAGTACCTTGTGGATGCATATATGGGGCACCTTCACAACAGTCAAAGTATATAGTAAACAATAAACATAATCATAGCTCCAAATAATAATGACTGCAGTCATGCCAAAGCAAAGCAGAAACATAGGGCTTATCTGAGAGTCATGTAGACACAGGCGAAAGCCTGGAAGGTGAAATGGACGCCACCGAAGCAGCCTTCGCCTGGGATCGAGAATGATGCTGTTTTGTTGCCCTCTTTCTACTGGGTCTCGGTATCTCTTCATCTGTAGGTGAACGGCGAGGAACAGGCACAGAGTCAAGTTGGTCCAACGAAGTGATGTCTCCATGCACCAGATGCCACTGTTGCAGTAGATAAAGCCCCTCCATAGGTGTGCAGGCCACATGGAGAGATCCATTTTTAGTGATTAGGAGCTTTGTGGGAAAACCCCATCTATAGGAAATGTGGTTTTTTCTTAGGGCCAACGTGATCGGAATAAAAGTACGGCGTGTAGCGAGTGTGGCAGAGGAAAGGTCCGCAAAAATATGTAGGTGAGTATACGGAGCAGGGAAAGAGGGATGTTGTCGGGCCCGTTGCATAATAGCCTCCTTAGCAGAGAAGTAATGGAGTCGTAAAATCACATCTCTGGGAACAGTGGATGGCAGGGATTTTGGTTTCGGTACTCGATGAGCCCGATCAAGCCGTAGGTCTGCTTCCGGCATGTCAGGTAGGATCTCAAGGAAAAAAGAGCGTAGGTATGCATGTAGGGCCTCAACTGTCACTTCTTCAGAAATGCCTCTGATTCGCAAGTTATTGCGCCGAGAGCGATCTTCGATATCAGCCAGTTTAGTGAGCAGCGCAGCATAGTTGTCTTCTAGTACATTATGTCTGTCCACTAATTCGTTGAAAGTGGATGAGAAGTCAGAAAATTTGTGCTCCATGTGCTCAGTGCGTGCCCCTAAGTGTGCCAGGTCTTGCTTTAAATCAGAAAGCATACCTTTAATGGCATCTGTCATCGAGGATTGCATAGAGTCAAGTATGTGTCGTAAGATCCCTGGGGTCACAGGGGCCTCTGGTTCGAGATCCACATCGCCATCTGCACGATCAGGCTGTGATGGCGGGAAGGAAGACTCGTCGCCATCTTGATCTTCGCCATCTGTTCTGGTACGCTTGTGAAAATAGTGCTGTAATTTGCTCTGAGTCTTTTTCACCTGCTTTGAAGACATCTCCTTCGCTTCAGGGATCCAAACACCACTTAAGAAGGATATTGTCCGGTAGGAATAGTGTTTGTAGCCGCTAAATCGCTCGTGTGCTGGCAGAGCTCGTCTCTCACACGTCCATGCAGCTCCGTTGCCAGGCCACGCCCCCCGCCCGACTATTTCTTTAACAGTGGCACAGTAGTGATGGTGCTGAATCCACGCTAGTTATGTATAAAGGTTGATAATTCCAGCTTGTTGTTCATCCCTCGACTTTTTCTACAAATGTTTATAAAATCACTCCCATGAAGTCTGGAATTGGCACTGGTCTTAGTTCATGTCTGAGTCTGGTTCTTCTGTACTCCCATAGCAAGTTGGTCTAGTAGCAGCTATATTCGTCTGGCTTCAAATATTTTATATTCTGTTTTTGATCTGGAAACTCAGTTGATTACAGAATATCACCAGGGAGCATGTAGGGGTGGTGCCTTCAAATTAACATGATTTTTTAATTAGATTATGGTGCATTTTTACCTGTGATTAGAGACGTACGCATTATTGGACTTAATACATACATTTTATTTAATTCAGTCACTCTTAGAGTATAGTTTTCAGCCAAACAAAAGCATAATGATCTTGGTCTCAGATCTGCAGCACCGCCCCACAACCGGCTAAGCCTTGGGGCTTGTCCCTCACTCGCACGCTCTCACATTCTCTCTCTCTCTCTCATATTCTCTTACAATCTCTCATGCTCTCTCAACCTCTTTGTCAATGTCTCCCTAAATTCTCCGCCAACCGCTTCCTTGTTCCTGTCTCCTTTTCCACAGCTCCACTTCTTCTCTTGCTTCTCCTTGTTCTCCTGTCTTCTTTCTTCTGTCTTCTTGATTCATCCACTTCAGGTTACAGGTTATCCACAGTGAGCACCACAGGAACAGGCTCTACTTATTCCATAAATTAGGGCAGAGGGTGTGCGCAGAGGCATCGCCCTTTTGTGGAAGTACCTAGATAACAGAACTGATACTAGGAAGAAGCGGACGGTGAACAAGAAGAGGCAAGAGAAGAAGCAGAGCTGCGGAAAAGGAGACAGGGACACGGAAGCGGTCAGCAGAGACATTGTGAGAGTTAGTGAGAATATGAGAGCAATGAAAGCAAAAGCAGTGGTTTTTATTCTGCACCCAATGGGTTTGCCTTGTTCACTTACCTTTTCTTTTTTTCCGTTCAATAAGACTCACGGTTTTTGAGGGGTTGTCTTATAATCAGCGTCATTTCGTAATCCAGCAAAAATACTATACGTCATAACTGCAAAGTGCATGTTGAAAGAAGCAAGAGAAATGCAAATGAAAAGATAACATAAAAAGTGTACTATGAGCTCCTTTCAGCTGGAGAGACAGTAGTTTCTTTAGCCACATGCTATTGTGTCTTAATATATTCCAGGTCTCTCTTGCCTCACATAATGGCCTTATGGTCATGCTGTATCTCAGCAGTCGGAGAGAGAGTCTCGATAGATACGGTGTCACTTGTTCGTTGTATCACTTTGTCACCCTGCAGCAGCTTGCCTCCTCTAAGTACATATACCGATCATACACCTTTGGCAGACCCCGGAAATTATACAGACCCGTGTCGCCCCTCTCCTCCCCGCCAAGTGGGGTTCAAATCGTGCGCACACACCTCCCACATGCAGCGCTCCTGGCTGTGGCTAATGACAGCAGATTAGCATGCATTACAAATAGCCTAAATAATGAATTATTCAACTCTGTGTAATTATCACCTCACCCTCTAATGCAATTACTTGATGCCTTGCGTGGTTATTTCAAGGCTTTGACTCTACCTGCTGGGTGCCATTTAAAGGTGCGTTTACTTATAATTGCTCCAGAGAAAACGATCTTTAAACAAATATATCAAGTGCGCATCTACACTTGGCATGAAACCTTTGAGCGCCAGGGACCGCGGGGGGTGGGGGTTTGGTGGCGGGAGGTGTGTTGTAGGCCATTGCTGCAGTCATTGGGGTTTATGGAGGCAGGAGTTGTTTCGATGTAAAGGTGATCATCTCAATTAACATCCGGATGATCTTAGAGAACGCCTCATAAGAAGTGTTATGTCTGACGCTCGCCAAGAAGGCGTAGTTTCATCTTCAGCCCAGTGTGACAAGGATGTCTTTTTCATTGGCAAAAGCAGTGATCAAAAAGATAGGCAAAGGGACAGAAATGTCATAACAGACACCTCACAAAACGCAGCGTGATTAATCCCTTAATCACAAACTGGTGCATGCTGGGAGGCAAAGAGCAGAGCGCTTTGATAAACCGGTGTCAGGAAACATAGAAAGGCGGGGGCAGGGAACGCCGAATACAGAGAGCTCTATTACGGTATCTGGTGCAGATCTGATGGCTCCATGCAAAACTCTACCGCGTCATGTAAACCCCCCCTCCAATGATATCTATAACTCATTTATAGACACAGTATGCAAAATTCCTACACAAAGTATCGATAGATAGGATCTTCTGGCGTCTCTCCTCCTTGACGCTCAAAGGTTATGCTAAAAAACAGCAGGGTGAGCTGAGAAGCGAATGATAAACCTAAGTGTCCTTACTTGCATATTTCCATCAACAGAAACATTGTCGACTTGGAAATATGTACATGAGCCATGTCTGCAAATGGTCTCTTTCAGTAAAATTCTAGGGCAGAACCCCCACTTTTTGCTCTGAACGTTACCAACGCTGTGATTAAAACATCTAACCTAGCGGTGGGGTTCCTCTAATTTGAGGTTGTAAGGTCCGGGAGAGTTTGCATAGACTGTGCATCGTTTGCTTTGTGTTCGTGTACTTTGTCCAGAGAACACGTCTGGTGATTTGAGGTTTAACATATGGTTCTCAGACCATGCTCTGCAGCCGCTCTCTGGCCCCTCGTCTGCATTCACATTAATCTGTTTCTCATTGATTTTCTCGATCGCTGAAACTCTGAGCTCCAGTCGGATTCTTTTAGAAAGAAATAGCATCTTCTCGCCGGCTCACACTTTAATCAGGGAAATGGCTTTTCTTTTCAGAATGGCCTGGTAGAGAAGAAGCTTTGCAAGAGAACGAGACCTGAGTAGTGGCAGGCAAGGTGGCTTTAACACATTGATTGCCTGCTGGTTGTGGGTATCATCATCCTACACATACCAATACACCGACACCAATAACTTATAATATATAATATCTTCTAATTATTATGTGGCTTTAGTGGTGATTGCATTTATGTTTTTTTCCCTTCATACATACCCTCACCACTCCCAATCTTCTCCATGTAACAATCCAAAATATGTTTCCTCTGACTTATGTATATGACATAATATGGAAGATTCTAAAAACACTCCATAGGGTAACAGAACAAGAATATATTCTCCAGTATATCACTTGGACTCGGTTATACGGAGAGTAAATTCCAGTATACATTTTGATCTTTTTCGGTTCTCAACCGTGAGATGTTGCTGATCTTCTAGGCTGTGGTAGACAAGGGCCTAGCATGGAGATCATCAGGGTTGTCTTTTGAGGAACCCGCCATCATGCCACATAGACAGCACAGTGCAGAACAACCATGGAATTCTGCTTTATAGGATAAAACGTACAAGCAGCAAAGAGAGTTTTCCGAGTCTACCTCGATTCACTCTAAGGACATAGCAATGGTGCATATGAATTTATCCTACCCCTCATCCTTCACAGTCCCACCCCTCTCTACTTATGGTTCAATTGCAGGCTTAGGTAATTCCATCATCTTTCAACTCTTGTCTGACCTTTTGCCCCCAGTCTAATCCAGCTGGATAGCTGCTCTGTGACCTTTATGCACAGACCATCAGTGGCCCCATATACCTTCCTACACGCAGCCGTCACCACCATCCCTTCCTGAGTCTTTGTAAAAAAAATAAAAAGCAATTTCTCTGGTGGAGTAGAAATACATTTCAATTTTTGTCTACAAGGTGGTAAGATGAAAGCAGAATGCGTCATGATAGAACCTTTAAGGACAACCTTTCACGTGGTAGATAAATGGAACAGCCTCCCATCAGAAGTGGTGGAGGTTAATACAGAAAGGGAACATAAACATGCATGGGATAGGAATAAAGGTAACCTGAATCTAAGACAAGATCAAGGACTGATTAAGACCTGAGTCTCTCACATCAGGAAAAATGGGCAGACAAGATGGTTGCGATTGATTGCAAGGAACTAATTAAGCCACTGATCTGTACTGTGTTAAAGCCTTGGGGCATTTCTATTGTGGGGTCACGGTGTGTATGTAATGAGTAAAGTCTATGTTTTGCACCATAAGGCTTTTCCGCCAGGGGTTCATTGCTCTATAATGGTACTTGCAGGTACAGTTGGCTACTGATCACTTCTGTGACATTATTGCTATGCATAGACAGAGAAAGCCACAGGTGCCTCCTGCCTCGGCATCCCCGCGTCTAGCACCAGCTGCGGCAGTGACAGTCTCCGTACATCATTGTAGCAGAACACGATGTAAAACTCGACTAAAAGCTTAAAACGACGGAGCAACCCGAGCCAGAGTAAAAGAGACAAGTGATTAGCGTGGTGGAAGAAGGGAAATTGCTGGAGATCCTATCAGCGAGGCTGCGCGGTGCGCTCTGCCGCCGTTAGCCTTCAAGGTGCTTTTGAGATTCCAGAGAGATGTATGGGCCACTTAACCTGCATCAAACCCAAGACAAAGAGTACTCGGCTCTTCCGTTGGAGGATGTGTCAAGAGCAGCTCACAGAGCAGACAAATGCCTCTCTGGGCCACTAAGTACTGAATCTGTGTGATCTGTATCTCCTCATTCAGCTCCATACAGAGCCAAGGCTGTAACCCCTTCTTAGCTGCACTGCAATACAATAAAGAGACACTGCATGTCAGAGTAAGATAATAACTAACTAATGATGGGAAACAATGAAACAGTACAACTGCTATTTAACGCTTCACTCACAGAAAGATCCCCACAGCTTTGTGCCGAGTGGAAGTCTCTAATCTCTGGTTAAACTCACAAATTACATTTTAAAATGCACCTTCCGTGATGGTCATACCTGCCGTCATTTCAGGTGTCTAGTGAAGCCACTTCATCTGGGGTGTGCTTAGAAATGGCCAGGATGGGACTTTGAGGACTAACCACCAAGAAATATGATTCCCGGAATTCAGTTCTCAATACTAAATACACCAAGCTTAGCTTTTATTAATATACCCTAAGATTATTCTATTTATTCTATATAGCAGAAGAGGTTAATGCTAACGTTGCTACAACAGTCAATGTTAGAGGTAATGGGGATCTGTATTGCTAACCTCGTCTGTTTTACCGCTATTTAGTTATCTTATAACTTGTTTTTAGTTAACTATATAAGGCATTCAGAAGAATTTATTGGAACTTGTAGGACACTGTGACACTCATACCCAGAAAACATTCAGATCTCCAAGAAAAGAAGGACATCAGTGGAGGAGAGATGGGCAGAGTGATTTGGAGGGACTGTCCCTTCTGAGAAGGGACATTTGGGAGGCGCACCAGTGTATGACAGGCAGCCAAGAGACCGTAAATGGCTTACATCTTGTTCTGTATGAGCCTATATTAAGTTATCATTGATTGCAAGTAAATGGCAGATTCAATACTACTAGTATCCCAGGATGCATTGTTTTTCGGTGGCTGCCACCTGGAGTCTGCTGTGTGCATCCACCACTTTTCATTAAAGATAACCATCTTATTTGTCCTGAACTCATCGCAGTCGCATGCAAGCATCGCCTCGTTCTCCACCCGTGCCACAAAATGGTTTAATTATAAAGGCAGACAAACCCCAGTGTCCCCCGGCTGTACAGGCGCACAAATAAGCGTGCAATCAAAATCGGCAATTACCTCTGGAATTTAGTGTAAACAGACCTATAATCAGACAACAAACAGAGCTGTTTAGCATTCCTCCCGCGCCGTGCCGTGTGTGGGGCAATTTCCCTTTATTTATCTTCAGCTGTTCTGCAAAAAAAAAAAAGCAAGGGCATTCATGCAATTAGCATAATTACTGCACATCGGCCAGATCCAGAGTGGATTCTCTCCGGAGCTCAGTGCCCCCCTTCTTTTGAGCTGCCCTTATTACTCCCCCCCATCCTATTCGACTCCTCACCCCCCTACAGCACCAGTACACGGGTGTATTTCATGGGATGGAGGCGGATAGATAACTGTGTTAAGGATTATGGCAAAGGATGCGTACAAGTCAGTGCTGCCCGGTGTATGGGGTAGTCCGACCCGATCATTACATTTTAGTGTTTTTGTAAGGAGAGGATGGGTTCAGCTTGAGGATAAATGGAAGACACCGACGTTCACACGTTGGGAAGCCACATCCATAAATTGGGAAATCGCTGTGACTTATAGGAGACTATTAGTTATTGCAGCTGAATTTTCCATAGGGTTGTGATTGTCACAAATTGGAAAGAGCGTTGGCTGCCTCTTAGAGCCACGGTGCTGGTTCTCCTTTACGTGGAGATGTATAGGGTCCATGTCAATGGAGAACTATAGGCACTGTGACATGTAGCGGGTCACTCCTTCACATGACATCTTTCGCACCTGGGAAGAATTAAGGTAATGCAACAAAACGGCCATTCATTTAAGATTGAGTTGTGTAGGAGGCAGCCTACACATAGAGCAGGGACAGAACTGGTCCTAACGAGGCTATACTAGAGCATTTTATTTTTGCATTTCGAGCAGCTTTGCGTTACTTATTTTTTTTTACCCCGAGCAACAACATTTTATTGTAATATTCTGTTTCTCCTTTTTGTCTTCTGATGTTTATCAGCAGAAAAAATGCCAAATAGCTCTCTGCCCCCTCCTCCCTCTCAATGCTGACCCCTTCTTCTTGTTTGCAGATAGATTGAGGCTGCCTCTCCTCCTGCCTCCCGCTTACCTAAACATTACTGGTCAGTACAGCCACCCAAGGTGACTGTTATCACTTAATTAAATCCTTGCACACTGAGATGAAAAAACAACAGTGCTCATTCATTCATAACCTGAGGAGAGAGGCCTGTCCTCCCTCCCTCTGTCTGCCTTATTTCAACGTTCCCTCCCTCCAGCTCTCTCTACCTCCAATTCCCCTCTGCCAGTGCCAGCTATTCTCCATCTGCCCCCTGTATCACTGCCAGTGCCATACATTCTCTATCTGCCTCCCGTATCGCTGCCAGTGCCAGCTATTCTCTGCCTCCTATATCACTGCCAGTGCCAGCTGTTATTCTCTATCTTGCCTCCTGTATCACTGCCAGTGCCATACATTCTCTATCTGCTCCTGTATCTCTGCTCCGAGTCCAGTTTCGTCTACTAATATGCCTCCTGTATCACGCAGTGCGTCGATGTCTTCTATCCCCCTTATCCACTAGCGCATGCCATATTTTCTCTATCTAGCGCCCTCGTGTCGCTGCCAGGTGCCAGTCATATTCTCTATCCTGCCTGTTCTGTATCACTACCAGTGCCAGCTATACTCTATCTGCCCCCTGTATCACTGCCAGTGCCAGCTATTCTCTATCTGCATCCTATATTACTGCCAGTGCCAGCTATTCTCTAACTGCCTCCTGTATTACTGCCAGTGCCATACGTTCTCTATCTGCCTCCTATATCATTGCCAGTGCCCGCTATTCTCTATCTGCCCCCTGTATCACTGCCAGTGCCAGTTATTCTCTGTATATCTCCTGTATCACTGCCAGTGCCAGCTATTCTCTAATCTGCCCCTAATATTCTACATGTCCAGTGCCAGCTATCTTTATCTGCCCCATGTTCACTGCCAGTGCCAGCTATTCTCTATCTGCCCCTGTATCACTGCAGTTAGCTATTCTCTTAATACTGCCTTAGTATCACGCCAGTGCAGCTATTCTCCTGTATATCTCCTGTATCACTGCCCAGCATTCTCTATCTGCCTCCTTATATCACTGCAGTGCCAGCTATTCTCTGTATATCTCCTGTATCACTGCCAGTGCCAGCTATTCTCTATCTGCCCCCTGTATCACTGTCAGTGCCAGCTATGCTCTATCTGCCTCTTGTATCACTGCCAGTGCCAGCTATTCTCTGTATATCTCCTGTATCACTGCCAGTGCCAGCTATTCTCTGTATATCTCCTGTATCACTGTCAGTGCCAGCTATTCTCTATCTGCCCTCTGTATCACTGTATGTACTATATCACTGCCAGTGCTAACTATTATTGCCTGGCAGTAAACTGCATTCTTCCAGCTTCCTTCTGACATTGCAAGATGTTGTCTACATACGTAATCTGTCAGTATAGACCTCCATATAACATCTCCTCTCCGAGCCGTAATAAGATTGTTGGGTTTTTTTTAATGGTTGTGCCCCATCTGTACCCAATCTTGTGCATTACCTCCTATATTCGTCACTGGCTCGTGACTGTGGTTATATACGATGGGTGTATGATTTGGATAGCAATTTCCATTCCAGTAAACTTAATGAGCAGGTATGTTAGCCATTTTAGCTGTGTTAATCCCAATCTACTGGACAAACACCCTGAGTCCTTATACTGCCAAGCAATAGAATGACTTAGTCTCAATCACATAGCCTGACACTCTGACTAATGAAGAACTATGGAGGAAAGGATTTCATTGCACAAGCAGAATTTAACATATGCATTGCCATAAAGAATCAGCTCGGTGTGGAAAGGCAACAATGACAACCTCCAGGCCTGAAGCTGAAGGAAGTTTATCGGAACAAAATAAATCCCAAATTTTGTCAATTCTAACCTACATTCTTGTAAACAGCAGCAAGGAGAAAGATGTGTTTCCATAGGACTTCTCCTTTAATCCCGAGGGATGTATAATGCTGTTTAAATGAATGTAATTGGATAATTATAACCTCAGACTCTCTCTCGGACTCTCTGGATCTCCTCCTGATATGTGTTTTTGGTGCATTGGGTCTACATACGTACATACATCTCTGATCTCTTTGCTGTTCATTATTGGAGCTGACTGCAAAGAGTCTCTAAAGTCTCCAAGGCCTGTGACAATTTGATCTGTTTTCAATCACTCACTGTTCTGTCATTCCTCCTTAGCGTGGCTAGAAGGGTATAGTCTAGTCATACGGGGCAGTAGCTGAAAACAAGCAAAGCGGCAGAATTTTAATGAATTTTATTCCTAGATACAAATGTTTTTGTTTTCTGTGTCCACTGAACTGTAGACGTGAAGGTCTTGATCTATGAGAAACGGTCTCGTTAAGCAGAACGAGACTATGTCTACCTGCCAGATTATGGTGGCAGTCTGTCCTGCTCACTGAGTGTCTCTCCTTACTTGTCATGTCTTACTTTTTTATGTGGCTGTCTGTTTATTGAACGCGTCTGTTTCTGTAAAGGTCTCTTCTGCTATCTGTTAATCGTCCCATAGTCTGTCCGTCCGTTCTGTGACTGCTTGTCCTTCTCATAATGTCTGGCATGTGTCCGTTCTTGTGACTGCATGTTCCTTTCCTTGTGACTCTGTCTTTCCTCCCTTCCTCTCCGTTTGTGACTGTCTCTTGTTCTTTTCCCTGCAGTCTCTGGACGGATTTGTATTTGCACTAAACCAAGAAGGAAAATTTTTGTACATTTCGGAGACTGTGTCCATCTACCTTGGCTTGTCTCAGGTGAGTGCCCCTCATCTGTCACCTAATACTAATACCCAGATGGAAACTTATCACCCTGGAACTCACAGGAATGCATATTCACATAGTGCCGAAACTGATTTAAAGGGGTATTAAAACCAACCCACCTTTTCCTAGCACATGGATAAAAAGAAAGATTTGAAACAATGAGATCCAATCTTGTTTTGTTTCGTTCTCAATCATGAAGGTAAGTTAACATTTTCAGACAGCAGTCCATCTCTGGCAACTTCAATGGTCACTTTAATAAAGGACCACACAGCAGGCAAAGGAAGGTTGTTTATAGAATCCCTTTAAACCACGGTCTGTTTCCTTCTGTTTATATGTTCCTAAACCGTCCTTTGTCTTGCTTTTCTGTCTTACTTTCCGACATATATTTTGACGTGGTTTTTATACTCGGCATTTAACACACTAATCTATGTAAAAAACGGAAAAAAACAAAACATAGATGTTTTCTTGTTGCTTCCCATGAATGATTTCTGCCATAATAATCTAACCCTAAGAATGTACGGTATGAAATGACCCATGTACTTACCATCTTCAGGTCTGCAGAGCCCTATTCAGAGGGATGATATGTACCCATTTACGCTGATAGGGGCTGATACACCTTATTGCTCCAAATGTGGCCCTCCAGCTGTGGAAATAATAGCACAACCATAGCCGTCGGGCCACAAGTTACTAAACTGTACCACGGATACTTGCAGACATTGTTCACTAAAACACACACTACACACTCATCCCTTTGTGTTCTGCCCTTTGTTTACTGTCTGTGTACTTGTATGACTGCTACGCAGCAGCTGGCAGTGAAGGGGTTGTTTTGTGGGCATTGACCAGCGTTACGTATAGACTTTTTCTTCTCCCTATGGGCCCCAGGTCTCTGCTGGTGATGACCTGGGCAGGCCAGCTCTGCGTTAGGCGGCTGTCCCGAGTGTCCCATTATCGGCTTTTCCTGGCAAGGCTGTGCACTGTGGGACCTGACACAGTCACTGCTGTCTGTTCACCTATTCCATTAAATAAGGTCCAGCAGAGACACCTGCAGTGCATCCTAATTTTGCTCACACACTGAGGCACCATTTGTATCCTTCCAAGCACAATTTATAAAGCAGCGACCCAGGAGGCACAGCTAACAATCTGATAACCTAAAAGCATACTCAACTTCAGTCATTACCAACTTAAGTCATTACTCAACTTGAGTAATTTACATTGCAGATATATTGCGCCCCATCCTTCTCACCACAGAGTAGAAATTGCCATTTCTGTTCTATATAAAATAACCGTCCAGTAGCGTGATGGTGTGTGACAGCCAAGTAGTTTGACAGCAAGCAGACATAAGACAGTCTAACAGCATGACAGCAAGCAGCCGAGCAGGCAGTAAGACATCCAGTGGCACGACAGCAAGCAGTCGAGTAGACAGTAAGACATCCAATGGCACGACAGCAAGCAGATGGTAATACAGTCCAATAGCATGATAGTGAGCAGGCGGTAAGACAGTCCAGTAGCATGGCAGCAAGCAGTCAGTAAGGCAGTCCTTTAGCATAACAGCAAGCAGACAGGAAAGATATTCAATAGCATGGCAGTGGGCAGGCGGTAAGACAGTCCAATAGCATGACAGCGAGTAAGTGGGTAAAACAGTCCTATATCATGACAGCGAGCAGTCAGTAAGACAGTCCAATAGCATGACAGTGGGCAGTCAGTAAGGCAGTCCAATAGCATGACGCGAGCAGTCAGTAAGACATCTATAGCATGACAGCAAGCCAGACAGTAAGACATTCCAATAACATGACAGCGGGCTGGTGGTCAGACAGTCCCAGTAGCAATGGCAGCAAGCAGGCGGTAAAACAGTCCAATAGCATGAACAGCGAGCAGCAGTAAAGACAGTTCAATAGCATGACAGTGGACGGTCCAATAGCATGACAGCGAGCAGTGAGTAAGGCAGTCCAATACCATAACTGCAAGCAGACCGTAAGATATCCAATAGCATGACAGCGAGCAGTCAGTAAGGCAGTCCAATAGCATGATAGCGGGCAGGCGGTAAGACAGTTCTATAGCATGACAGCGAGCAGTCAGTAAGACATCCAATAGCATGACAATGAGCAGTCAGGAAAACAGTTCTATAGCATGACAGTGAGCAGTCAGTAAGACAGTTATATAGCATGACAGCGAGCAGTCAGTAAGACAGTTCTATAGCATGACAGCGAGCAGTCAGTAAGACATCCAATAGCATGACAATGAGCAGTCAGGAAAACAGTTCTATAGCATGACAGTGAGCAGTCAGTAAGACAGTTATATAGCATGACAGCGAGCAGTCAGTAAGA
>VKOC01015915.1:0-29338 GCA_009364415.1 Spea multiplicata
CTCCTCTCTACTAACTGCTCTCCTCCTCCTCCTCTCTCTCTACTTACTGCTCACATCCTCCTCCTCTTCTCTACTCACTGCTCCCCTCCTCCTCCTCTCTACTTACTGCTCCCCTCCTCATCATCTCTACCTCCTGCTCTCCCCCTCCTCATCTATACCTACTGCTCTCCTCCTCCTCATCCCTACCTACTGCTCTCCTTCTCCTCATCCTCTCTACTTGTTGCTCACCTCCTTCTAATCTTTACTTACTGTTCTCCTTCTCCTCTCTACTTACTGCTCTCCTCCTCCTCTCTACTTACTGCTCACCTCCTTCTCATCTCTACTCACTGCTCACATCCTCCTCCTCTCTACTTACTGCTCTCCTTCTCCTCATCTCTACTTACTGCTCTCCTCCTCCTCTCTACTTACTACTCTCCTCCTCCTCCCTACTTACTGCTCACATCCTCCTCCTCTCTACTTACGTCCCACCTCCTTCTCCTCTCTACTTACTGCTCACCCCCTCCTCTCTACTTACTACTCTCCTCTTCCTCCTCTCTACTTAATGCTCACATCTTCCTCCTCTCTACTTACTGCTCACCTCCTCCTCCTCTCTACTTACTGCTCACATCATCCTCCTCTCTACTTACTGCTCACATCCTTCTCATCTCTACTTACTGCTCTCCTTCTCCTCATCTCTACTCACTGCTCTTCTCCTCATCTCTACTTACTGCTTTCCTCCTCCTCTCTACTTACTGCTCACATCCTCCTCCTCTCTACTTACTGCTCACCTCCTCCTCCTCTCTACTTACTGCTCACATCCTTCTCATCTCTACTTACTGCTCTCCTTCTCCTCATCTCTACTCACTGCTCTTCTTCTCCTCATCTCTACTTACTGCTCTCCTCCTCCTCTCTACTTACTGCTCACATCCTCCTCCTCTCTACTTAGTGCTCACCTCCTCACCATCTCTAATTACTGCTCTCCTTCTCATCTCTACTCACTGCTCACATCATCCTCTTCCCTACTTACGGCTCTTCTCCTCTCTACTTACTGTTCTACTCCTTCTCTCTACTTACTGCTCACATCCTCCTCCTCTCTGCTTACTGCTTACATCCTCATCATCTCTACTTACGGCTTACCTCCTCATCATCTCTACTTACTGCTCTTCTTCTCCTCATCTCTACTTACTGCTTTCCTTCTCATCTCTACTCACTGCTCACATCCTCCTCCTCTCTACTTACTGCTCTTCTCCTCATCTCTACTTACTGCTCTCCTCCTCCTCTCTACTTAACGCTCACATCCTCCTCCTCTCTACTTACTGCTCACATCCTCCTCTCCCTCTCTACTTACTGCTCACCTCCTCCTCCTCCCTCTTCTACTACTGCTCACATCTCCTCCTTCCCTCTACTTACTGCTCATCTCCTCCTCCTTCCTCTCTACTTACTGCTCTCCTCATCTCTACTTACTGTTCTACTCCTTCTCTCTACTTACTGCTCACATCTCCTCCTCTACTTACTGGCTCACATCCTCTATCATCTCTACTTACTGCTCTCCTTCTCATCTCTACTCACTGCTCACATCCTCCTCCTCTCTACTTACCGCTCTTCTCCTCATCTCTACTTACTGCTCTCCACCTCATCTCTACTTACTGCTCTACTCCTCTCTACTTACTGCTCACATCCCCCTCCTCTCTACTTACTGCTCACATCCTCCTCCTCTCTACTTACTGCTTACCTCCTCATCATCTCTACTTACTGCTTTCCTTCTCATCTCTACTCACTGCTCACATCCTCCTCCTCTCTACTTACTGCTCTTCTCCTCATCTCTACTTACTGCTCTCCTTCTCATCTCTACTAGCTGCTCACATCATCCTCCTCATCTCTACTTACTGCTCACATCCTCCTCCTCCTCTCTACTTACTGCTCTTCTCCTCATCTCTACTTACTGCTCTCCTTCTCATCTCTACTCGCTGCTCACATCATCCTCCTCATCTCTACTTACTGCTCTCCTCATCTCTACTTACTGTTCTACTCCTTCTCTCTACTTACTGCTCACATCCTCCTCCTCTACTTACCACTTTTCTTCTCATCTCTACTTACTGCTCCCCTTCTCCTATACGTACTGCTCAGCTCCTCCTCATCTCTACTTACTGCTCTCTTCCTCCTCTCTACTTACTGCTCACCGCCTCATCTCTACTTACTGCTCACCGCCTCATTTCTACTTACTGCTCTCCTCCTCCTCTCTACTTACTGCTCACCTCCCTCATGCTTCAGATTCCTTGGTGTCTAGTGGGGCAGCTGGTGGAGATCTATGAAAGAGCACCGGAAGGTCATGTGATGCCGGCGCTCCTGCATAGAAGTCCCAGAGGAAGTGCCGGCAGCAGCAGAGGTTGTCTGCGCGCCTCTCGCAGACGTCCACCAGCTGCCGGAGAGGAGGATCCAGGTCCCCTGCAGCGCGGGTGATTAATCGCAGACACTTAAATATGCAGATTTTATGGGATTGCATATTGATACAAAACAACAGTTTATATCTAATATTTACAAAAATTAAGATAATCTAAGAAAAATGGCCAAAAAAGAGAAAACACAGCGAAGCTGTTGCGCAATGAGGAAGTTGAGGGTTTCTTACAAATAATACCAGTGACTGTTGTGGTCAAGCTCATTCTTTTTTAGTATCTCAAGAAATGTGTCCTTTGTTACACAGAGATATCCTGTGCTTTTTATTTATAGATATAACTGGTTTAGAACCTTGGGCCTGTTTTATGCACAGTCAAGGAAAGAATTGCGAGGGCGAGATAAGAATTTAGAACATAAGTAGTTAAGTAGTGTGAGAGCAGGACCGCTCGCTAGCTCAAAAGATTGTAGTCATTTTATTAACAGCTACTGATACTTATTTATACCATGATCTGGGGTAAATTTGCCTGATGTTAAATGTCAGTTTTCTAATAGAATACACATATATGTATGTATATATATATATATATATATATATATACATACATACACAGTGATACCTTTTACCTTAGTAGACTCTAACCCACGTTCTCACATGGACTTGGCTGCCCTTCAACCAAGAATCCCAGTGTTGAGCCTTATTTTTAGAGATAAAATCTATCACTTGTTTAGGTTATCTCAGGTTATAGAATCCCGCCTCAGAGATGGACAAATACCTACCAGCTACTGATTTTTCCTGTATAACTGTAAATTGTTTAAATAAATATGCTGGGGTCCCCCTGGAAACGTTACTGAGTGGGGCCACTCCCTTACATTCCGGTGTGACTATGTTAATTCCTCAGTTGTACCCCTCAAAATTTCAGTTGTCCAAATCCAGATGCCGTCATTGGGGCAGGGTTGGAAGTGGGGCAGGGGAGAGTCAGGAGGTTGTGAAGGTCAGAGCTGCATGTCTACCTTACCTCAGACTCTGATGATGATAAAACACATCAATCGCTACAAGTAAAACATAATGAACCTTGTAAATTTTGCCCACTAGGTGGGAGTGCTACACAAGAAAGATGAGCAGATTGCTTCTTGGTTTGTTAACCCTCACCAACTTTCTTCATTAACAGCTTTCATCCTTCAAAATGTACAATGAAATCACTAAAATAGTGGGCTAAATCCCTATAGTGACAGCATGGCATGTAATTAAGGAATTCACCTAAAATCTTCTAAGGGGAGAATCTGAAGTATGGAAGCCTTGCATTTACATTAAAGACATCAATCACGATGAAACATGCAGCTGCAGTGACCAATCAGAAGCTTCTCTCACTATGTGATAATTACTAGAATTGGATCCTAATTCTTATACATGCCTCCTAAGTAGAGCTCGCCAAGAAAACGGGATTCGGGACAGCACTCCCACTTTCCCAATTTCAGAATTGTGCGCATGCACAGTAGCGCTGCCAGTTTGAGTGACACTCTACATCCCAAACTCTTCCCTCTGGTCCCTGACTCACCAGGGTAGAAGTTGGGAGTTATGTTAATGTGGCTGTTTGCTACAATGCCCCCTAATGCACTCAGACTGGTGATAAAGGGAGATGCATCCGCAGTGCAAGACGGATGCCATTTTCTCCAAAGATTGTGTTTCCTTAATATAATTTTGGTACTTAACCCTATCTTAGGGTTTAAGCCAATAACATTTTTATTTTCTTACTTGTAGCTCTGTATATATGCCCAGGGGGCACATGGAATACAATCCTCTTCGTCCATTTCCACACTGGGTCACTTTGGTAATTCATCCATTCATGCAATTTAAAAGAATGAAAATGTGAGTTTAACAGATTTTTCAAGGCGTATGTATAAAGAAAGAGTATAGCCTTACAAGACCAAGAGGAAAACAGGGTTCACAAATTATCTGGTGCATGTATTGTGCGTATTTTTCACCAACTCCCTCCCTTCTTTTGAAGTTCTATCTGTCTCTTCTCTCTACTTCCCATGCGTTTCACTGTTATTTACCCATCTTCTGACCCTACTTCCCAATTCATTGATAAATTTGCTGTTTGGCTTTCCCACTTTCTCTCCTCTAGCACCCCTACACTAATTCTAGGGGACCTCAGTATACCTATACCAAAGAAGAGAAGATGAAACGACAGAAGAGAGAAGAACAAGAAGCTGAAGAGGATGCTAGAAAAGAAGCGGATTTGGCCAGTGGAGAAGATTGGGAGACATTCAGAGAGAATGAGAGTTAATGTGGGTGTCGGACAAATTTAGTTTCTGAATTTAAAAAGCCTAACGATTTTTGTCCGAAATGAATGGGCAGGAAACAGAATTTGTTGCTGGAAAATTGATGAGCCATTTTGGGACATTTGCACATGTCTTCTTCTAAGTGTGTCTACATTTATCATTTATGGTGGGTGTTGATACTGTGTCATTTGTCTCTACCTGTGTTTACAGAATCGTGGAAATACATTGTTTAGCAAACTATTAAATAAATTTGTGAGTGCATACATTCCCTTATATATACAAGCTTTATCACACTATTTGTTTACTGTATTTTTTTCTCCACATGTTTATGCGCCCCATTTGGAAGAATTATTGGCGTTAAGTATTGAAGGTATATTTTGTCAGGTTGTTGCAATACATTTGGAGAGTATATATATATGTTTTAAATTGTTTTTCACTCGTGGTGGTGGTGATTATACTGTATAAGTTGTTTTTATAGCCCTTCATAATGCATTTGTTCAATGAGATGAAATGTTTGACTAAGAATTTGATGATGTACTATATTGTGTATTCTGCAAAAATGAAAAAGAAATGACCTGACATAGAAGTCACAGCTATGACTCGGCTCCATCTTTGGGGTCGCAAAACACGTAAGGCGTTCACCTATGGGGTGACTGATCCCTCACAGAGAAAAGCCAAATGAGGTAAATAAATTCCTATACTCACATATTAATGTGTTGTGAGCCGAGGATCAAGATTTATCAGCCGCAGCTCCCCATCTCCTCCATGCTTCTTGCCACTGACTGGCTACTTGAAACAGCCAATCTGTGGCAGGAAAGCACTCACCTTAAACCCTTTTATGTATTTAAATGATTCTATTGTATCCTCATCTTCCAGGCCATCCACGTTGAGCTCACTTTCTCTTGATCATGTATGTCCTGTAAACAAAGCACCGCAGCCCTTTCTTTGAAATATATCAGCTTTATTAGAGTCTATAAAACACACACAAATACACAATGCTTCAGAAGCTGGTGCTCTGCTAATCCTAAATATCCAAAGAGTGTTAAAATAGGATGCGTTAGCGTCTGTCTGGTCCACGTTTCAAAGAATTTCTACATCAAGTTTCTTTAATAGGTATAGTACTAAATGCTTCGTAAACTGCTTATGTTTTTGAAAGCAGTGACTTATCTTTCATCGGGCTAATCCCATTTCTTAGAACCAAAGTAAGAATACTTCTTTGTATCTGCCTGATTGGGAGGAAGCCCCCGCTCCTCCCCGAACCTCATGTGGGAAATGGGGCACAACTGCTAAGTCCTGCCTGCGCTGGGCCCGGAGGGGTATACATTGTTGCAAGTTGGGGGTTATTTAGTTTGGCGGCACGTCCTACTTACCTCTTTCCCCCGTGTAAACAGAACTAACAGCGCTCATGTATGTATATATTTAGACGTAATATGCACCACGTTTGAAGGTGTGATTTTGAACCGTTCCCTTCCCCGTTCATTTTTGGTCACAAAGTGCTTTATATATGGTCACAAATGCAAAATTTTAATACAAATGTGGCTCCAACACTGGGAATTACAATTAGTTCTGGTACTTTAAGGCCAGTAGCCAATACACAGTACTTCCTGGTTTGTCCTATTTAATGTTTTTTAATGGACAACATTCATTTTAGCTTGTATTAAAGTACTTTTCTATGGTAATAATGCCCCCTTAAATGTTCATAACAGGTGCATCCCAGACCTGGTTATATATGTTTAATAATATATGTTTAAAAAAATAATACTGTCACAATTAAATAAAAAAACTAAATGCCACCAAAATGATAGCTAGAAAAAATTCAGTGACGTAAACAACAAAACCACTTTTTTAAAAAGAAAAAAAGTGGCAGCATAATAGACTATGGCTAATTAAAGGAGGAACATGTTACAAACAATTTAAATATAATACTTTATTTCTTTTTATTTAAACGTCTGAGTACATTTTGCTTGAGCTCCCGTGCATCTTAATGCATCCATATGGGTGTGGGGATTTTTGCCTCCCAGCAGCGGTGGTAGAGGCTTAATACAGTGAGAGAATTTAAACACGAATGGGATAGGCATAAAGTTATCCAGAATCTAAGATGATACTAAGGACTGATTAAGGTCTGAGTCTTTACATCGGGAAAAATGGGCAGACTGGATGGGCCGAATGATTCTCATCTGCCATCATGTTCTATGTTAAGCATACTTAAGCCTGTTACTTGCTGAGATAGCCTGGGGAGGGAAAAATGATGCAGAAGTCTCTGGTTTGTCATTCTAATGACTAAATAAATTACACACTGATGTGGAAACAGTAAAAATGAACCACAATATGCATTTTACATTAAAACACAGCTGGATGAGCCTCACATTCTGTATGAGTTTGGATGGTATTTACATATTTACGTTAAACATACCGTATGTACATATTTACAGTCTCCAGTGCTTTACTACTACATTAACATATTACATAAAACAAAAAGCAATAAATATATTCACATTTTTTTAAAAACACGTTATAGTGATTAATCTGTGTTAAACATGCAGGCATCTTTAAATTGCACCCTTAGTTACAATAATGAACGCTCTGAGCAGTTGCTTAACCTGCTCATATGATAGCAACACGTAGGAATGATTTCCTAAAGCACACGATACTAGGTCACCTCATTTTGGGCTGTCAGTAAGTGCCGCGTGTACAATAGGATCCTGTCTTCATCATTGATCTCCTATACTCAGTTACTAAGGTGTGATGCACATAGGGGAGCACACACCTGTCTCTAGTTGAAATCAAATAGCAAGACTTAATGTTCTGCAATGCTTTTTCACTGTCCCTAGAAAAAAACAGGGTTGTCAACCTGGCATTGACTGTCTCAGTGAGCTGTAAAATAAATGGTGGTCTGTGCTGTTGCATCAAGGACCTCCACTGAAGCTTCCATGATGACCACTTAACTACCGTATGTTTTGAAACAGAGTGCAGTGAGGTGGGGTATAGTGGGCAGGTGGTCATTCATCTACCCCTGCTCATGCCTGGCTTCAGCCTGCCCAATCCAGTCTCTGTCCCATCCACTCCCACCTTTAGCCACACTGCTATGTTGGGGGTATAGGATCAGTGTCAGTGAGCGAACAATGTACAACACATGTCTGACACTCACAAGGTGATATAAACCATTTTATGAGGAAATAGCCTAGAGCTATATTGCATTTTATAGTGTTTTTTTCGGCAAGAATGACATAAAACATCCTACAGATTTACAATCAAATAGAAATATACACAACAAAAAGGAAGACTAAAAGGGATAATAAATATTAACTGTAGGACAGATGATCCTTCAGATATCTTGACATATTAAAGAAGAGGCACCAACACACCTAGACACTTGTCCTCTAGACCAATTCAGCTAGTACTGCTGGGTGTATTGGAGGGCCACCCCTCTAAAGGTGTATATTTAGTAAGTGAAATTAATAAAATATACCGTTAAGCATAGCTTGGTCCCTCTGGGGTAATGATCAAGTTAATTGCATGCACCATGATTATGTTCAGCATTGTTGACAGTTAATAGGATGCAGTGTAAGACTATGCTTCTGGGTTTCCATTAGTAACCAAAGCAAGTCAACATTCAGATCCACATTCACCATTACTGCAATGCCAGAACATGCACCATCCATCCCTGCATCTACATCCCGTCTGAATTTCGATTCCCCCTTCAACTCGTGCGGACCCCTGTGGAACATCTATGGAGGCCTTTATAGCTCACGTTAAAGATGGCCCTCGGTTGCTGTTTTCTTTTATGAACTTTTCTTTCACTTTCAAAATATACTAGTCATGTAAAGGATACAATAAATGGATAAGGGGACATACTTATGTATTTGTGTCTTGGCTTTAGGACCTAAAGCCTACTTGTACACGTCTTTAACATTTAAAGACGTTTAAGTCTGTGCATGAGTTAAATACTTGTTTGTACAACAGCAGCAAAGTTAGATATTGTCTTAATCCTACAGTGACTCTTCACTGCACCTGCATTTACAGTGCACACAGAACTTCAATACCAGCTACCAGGAAAGACTTTTGAGAACATGTTACCATTATAATAAAAGTCTACTTCCTGGAGTTGTAAAATCAAGCAAATCTGAAAAAAACTTAAACATTTAATATTTCTTATTAAAATGTGAGTTTTTCGACTATCACTAACCTCTTTCCTGAAGCTGTGTTCTTTTATGGATATTTTTATATACAGCACCGACGTATAGACTAATGGCACAAAACTAGAGTTATTTACTGCAATGCTCCCTGTAGCAGGTAACTCATCAGTAAATACCAAAAAAATCAATAAAAGATTAACCTACCTGAAGTTGGTATCTTTAACTTTAAACTAAACCACCCAAACTCTACAGGTAGATCTTATTGAACAGCACAACCTGACAACAGCACCAAATTCACCCGCAACAGTGAAATATATGTGTTTTGCCAGGATTTTACTGGTATTAATGTCTTTTCTCAGGTGAGTCAATTACACTGCTGCAAATTGCAAAGAGTTATCCTTTTAAAGTCCAGGTTCTATGATGTAGATTTGTATCTGTTATTAAACTTGATCCTTCTCGTGAGGCGTTGGGGATTTTTTAATGCAGGGAGGAGATGTTTCAGCAGCTGCAGGGGTTGTTTCTTTAAACTGCGGTGATCTCTGAGTTTTTTCCACATGTAGTTGTGTTTTGTGCTTCATGTTTAACCCCCTTGCGCTAGAGGAGTCGGAGTCACTCGAACGGCCACTTCTACCAGAAGAAATAGCTGGGTGGGCTTTATCTTTCTCATACTGTAGCAGTTTTCTTGCATTAAGAGGAGAGGATGTTGGTGATGTTGGAGCATCACTGGAATGTGAAGATGATGGAGTTTGCTGTTGATATTTATTTCCATGCCTCTTATTTAACTCATCTGTCCTGTTGTCTCTTTTGGGGGAGACATTGGGGCTCCTCTGACGATGCCTGGGAGGTGATGGTTCTGCAGCCTTTCTGGGGGGGGGAGGAGAACCTGTAGATAAAAACTCCTGAGAATTTGTAACTCTTAGCTCTTGTTTACCTCTTTGTGTCCTAACAGGAGATACTGGTTTCCCTGCATTTGAGGATGCAGCTGGGATACTTGGATCCGGTAAATAATGAACTATATGAGAATCATCATTGTGAATGTGCCCTTGATTACTTTTTTTTGGACTTGTGTTTGAAATGCCAGAAGGTGAGAAAGCACCTCTTGCTAATTGGCTATTATCGGTTTGATAAGGCTTGTGATGCAATACATTATTCCTACCGATAGGAGAAGATACATGTGCACTGACATTATCTTTTCTGTGTTGCATTCCATGCTTTGGTGGTGATGCTGGCATTCTGGAACTGGTGGACGAAGATGATGATTCTGTGCTTGGTTGCATATGTGAACTTTTGTGGGGCATTTCGGTTCTCTTATCTCTTTGTGGTGACCCAAATTTTCTCTCGTTTCTAGGAGAGGAACCTTGATCCTGATAGGCATGAGATTGCTGATTGTTCAAAGGTTTTCTTGGATTGACAGGAGACGGATTTGGTTTAGCTGCAGTCTCTTTACTTTGTGATGTTTCTGGCATTGCTTTCTCGTGCTTGAGTTGTAATGTAGTTTTGTTAGCATTGGGAGGAGATGCTAGAAATGTTTGCCCTGATGGTACATGTTTTCTTGTTGGACTTGGAGATGGTGATGATGTGTTAAGAGGTTTAGAATGTGGTGTTGTTTGAGGAGATTCTTGATGAATTCCATCTCTCTGAGGAGAATGCATTTTCCTTGCATGAGATTTCTCCTCTTGATGAATTGGTAAAGTTTGTTGTTCCCTTTTTGGAGATACTTTTGTTGCAATGGGGTAGTCTGTTACATGTGAGTTGCGTGGTTTGTCACATTGGTTTTCAGCTTGTTTGCTTTCTACATTTTTTGCAGTTGCTGATGGAGATGCAGAAGGTGCAGCTCTGTCTTCTACTGCATTCTTGTCTTTTCCATGTGTATCAGCTGAAGCCAGTGCGTCAGATGTCTTGGCTGTTGGATGCGACATTTCTCTCTTTTTTTCACAGACTTTAGTTTGTGTGACTGATGTCAGAGCATACTTTTCCTTACTCTCCTGTGGGCCAGTTGATATATCATGTTTTTTGCTGGAACTTGACACAGAACTTGCAGATGATGGATAGTCATCAAAGGGAACCTCTACATGATGTGTTTTTTTGTTTCCTTTCCTGTCCCGTTGGGGGCTAGAAGATGGTGAAGCCTTCACCCTTTCCTGGCTAGCATGAGTTTCTGTTGTTAAGCCTTTGGTTTGTGGAGTCTTTTTATCCAATACAGGATCAGCCTCCAAATTTTGCTTTTGCACATCAGTCTGTGTGTGTGATTCCCCTTCAGAAGTAACATTTGTTTTGGTACTTTCATTACCTTGGTCTGTAGCACATTGACTGTCCGTCTGTGTTGGAGGCACTGTTTCCTCTGTCTTGTTTGCTAAGCCTTGCTGGTCCTGTGGGTCTTTCAAGGACTCAGAAATAACTGAACTGAAGTCATGGGAGGAATCAGGGCCAACCTGATTTTCCTTATTCGGCCTTTGCTTATCTTTCTCTGCCAAATTGCTTGTGGCAGCAACTGTGGGTGGTTTTTCAGGCACACCTTTGAAGCCTGTTGCGGAAGGAGGTAAATCATTATGGACTCTGTAAGATGTTATGGGCACCGATGGCATTTGACCGCTGATGTTTGGGTTGCCCACCGTGGTAGGAGGAGGTCTCCCTGGTCTTCTGGTAGGGACTCTGAATGAAAGAGGCTGCATTCCAGGGTATTTCCTTTGCATTGATAGGCACGACAGCACCAAAAACAATATGGTCCCAAAGTATGCAACTGCTCCAACACCCAGTATAGACAGTCCAACAGTTCCAAATGGGTTTAGGTACCCCACAGCCAGCATAGCTGCTGATCCCATGAAAAGAAAACAAGCAACTGTACAGACAGAGCACAGGAGGATACGGGGAGGCTTCCTACCCCTGGCATTTTGTCTTACAGCAGGTGCCATTGGTCATCCAAGCTTCCCTCGCCTGGACAGCTGATTTTGCCGGATAGTTCTCTGTGTGCTGGTTCCTGCATACTGACTTGCCATGTCACCACCCACAACACTGCACACAGACAGCCCTTCCCAACTACAAGCACTTAAAACCGCAGAACAGGAAAAACTGGCTTTGTGCATGCGCTTGTCAATTAATGTGGGATTAATACCTTTTTTCATGCTGTAAAATATACACTTGAAAGATAAATAAAGAGGATGATATACATGCAATAATTAGTACTATTATTTCATACATTTATAAATACTCAACACACACATGTCTACATATACAGTCTATAGACACACACACCAAGTAAGCCAGTGGATTAGCTTTTTTAGTATACTCACAATATATATATAATATTATAATTATAAAAAAGTTTTATTTTGAAGTTTGTCAGGTTTGAGCATATAAGGGGATATTCTACGATGTACTAAAGGATAGGTTCTTAAACATACCAGAAGAAAGCAGATTTTTTGGTTTTTAAAATAATGTTTTGTGGTGTTATGAAACCAAAGTAAATAGTTATGTTTCAAGTAAAGTCAATTATAATATGTAAGTGTAATATCTCCTACATTTTTTGTCTTGCCAGCAATGCGTGCTGAGGTTTTGTTATTTGAACAGTAAAGGACATGAGCTGACAGAAGTTCTGTATATGAAGCCAGAGCTGAGCGGCAAATACATTTTGAGATTTCAGAGGAGATTTGTCCCCACTTGTGGCATAAGTATTTATGTAATTTAGCTGCACACTGCATCATTTGGGCTTACCTGCGAACTCTCCCGGTTTGACCCTGAGTCCCCTACTCTTAGGGCATTCAAGGCAGCCTGGGGCTAGCCTTGTCAATATGCATGAGAAATAGTACATAAGAAATAATATTTTGTTGTTTTTTTAATGCTTAAGCCAGTAATATCAAGAATATTACATTATGGGGTAATATGTAAGGGGTATATGCGGACCTCTAGAACGTAAGTAAAATGAGGGGTATGGCTGTAATTACAGCATGTTCCTGAAAATAAGTTGTTTCTATTGTTTCAAAATAAAACCCTGCTTTTTCTAAAAGATGTACAACATGGAATAGTTCTAAAAATAAGCACTGCTGTTACTTACTGTTTGCATTATCTCCTCTTTTTTATATACCACTGTCCCATACAAGCCATCTTGTTCAACTACTTTGATTTCTCTTTTTACCCCTTCTTTTGTCTCATTTACACATATGATTTCTTTTAGAAGAAGGGTGTTGAATCCCAGAACCACATTTGGACTGGGATCTTGGTAAATCTTTTCTTTTCATGGATGTGGCCCTCTTGAACATTAAAAAAATATATTGGGTATGACTGTAATTAGGAGGTGTTGCCGAACATAAATTGGGTAATTGTTGGCAGTGGCACCTACAGAATAGAATACATTTTAAGCAAATTGCAACAAAAGTTGTTTTTTTTCTATTTTCTATGCTATCACTAATAATTATTATCTTTTGTGTATTTTTACATCTCCTGAACAAAATTATGTATTAATGCGGGTTCATCAAATATGTCAAAGGGGAATCATGGTTTAACAAACACATTGTAAAAAGGACAAACAAAAGGACAATGGTTCTGAAAACTCCCAGGGCTGAAGGGGTTAAACATGTTATTTAATCATTTCAAACCATTTTAATTGAGCTGCCTAATCTCATCCGCTTCATAGTGTGCCCCTGAATGGCACAAATAGCCCCTCACATGCTCACCAATCTTGCTAGGAATTGTATGTGTTTTTTCTTAACTACCCCATATGTAAATTGTACAGCACTATGGAATATGTTGTTGAGTCGATATGGTGGTGGAGATCCACCGACAGAAGCCTGAAAGACCTTATAACTTGAACGCTGTCAAAAATTGCTGAAGATACAGTTGTGTCAAATGTACATATGTGTAGTGTTTATAACAGGAATACTACATTTGTATGTGAAAATATGGTTATGTGTATGTTTTGCCTGATTATATGTATCTTTAAAATTTGTTGGCTAATTCACAGAAGACTAGCCCCTCGTTTCAAACTGTTAGAAATGCATGTTGGTGAATGACCGCCCCCTGCACTGTGTACAGTCAGGTTGCGGTGGGGCTGAACATCATGACATGTAATCATGACATTCCACTTTTGGCACATTTTCATCACAGAATGGAACGTCAAGAAGATCTTAAGAAGTTAAAGACTAATAATAATAAAATGTGGTCACCATACATGTACAGTATATGAGACATGGAACCTGAAGCATCAACATAAATGGTTTACCTGTGGTGGTGTTCACAAGCTGGTTAGGCCAAAGGTGGCACTGTGGGACATGTTTCTTGGTGAAGTTGTAGGCCTCATGGTTTCTAGTTACGCCCCTGATTTTAGGTGTCGATAGAGGGTGTAAAGGTGAAGTTTTACCAATATTTTCTTGGGACCTGTTTACAGCTACATATGTAACTAAGAAAGACAATGAGAAGGAGACTACTGGTAAATTGAAATAATTTAAGTGTAGCATTAAAATTATAAACCTATTTTATGCTGTAGGGTAGTGGATTATAACTAGCAAACATTCTGAGCTCCTTAACAGGAGGTTTATAAGGGGAGAAAAGTGAGACCAAGGGATTTGGATCCCAAGGGGGAACTTTCACTCTTAAGAGGGGAAACATGTTTTTTCAGCAGCGTTTTCTACATTGATTGCATGTAAATGTGAGGACTTCCCCTTTTACTTCTGTGTGAAGCTGAGAGGAAAAAAGCATGATACAGCATAATTGTAAATTCCTACATTTTTACAGCATGACAGGGCATATATCAGTAATACCTGTTGGGAAACTCGGACTAAAATAAACATTTGCAATGTACGAAAGAGGGTTTCATAACAGGGACAAGTATCATGTACACGTATCATTTCTAGATCATGAAAAAAGTGTAAGCTTCCTACAAAAGTTTAATTTACTTCATTGCCAGTAATGCCACAAGGCAGCTCACTTTTGGGAATCTACCCAGGAAGTGTTACCATGGCTTATCATCTTTCTAGTATTGCATGTGTGGAAAACACATGCTTACAACTACGCTGATTTGAACGATACCTTCAATCGTAGCTATTATGTGTAATTTTAATCTGGTGCTAGCATTGACAGTTTTAGCTAAAAATACTAGGCACCAAAAGAGACAAAATTGATAAAAGTGTTCAACTATAAAAGGAAACACAAACACAAAGAAAAGCAGTATGGTCATACCTGGGAATTTAGTAAATCCACTCACTCTGAGAACAAATATCAATGATACAATAGCCCATCAAGAAGATGAAATTGTAGAGACTTACCAATGGCAGCAATCAAATAGTCCTGGTGGCATAGAAGCATAATATCTAAAGGTAGGTAAGAACCACCTGCACCAAGTTTGCCCCTGTTTTTCTCATGCTAAGATACAAATGTTAATCAATCCTTGGTCTTGTCTCAGAATCAACATAGCCTTATAGGTGTTCCATGTTGAAATTTCCTCACTGCACAGGTGTAACTACAGGGGCCTACAGCATCTTCGACCAAGCCTTTAGGGGGCCTGGTGCGACCCCTGCATCCCCTTCTTCCTGTCTCCTCGTACTGGTTCAAAATAGTTTATTTAGGGCCCTTCCAACTTGGGCCGCACCTATCAAGGTCGGAAGGGCCCTAAATAAACTATTTTGAACCTGCACGGGGAGACAGGGGTCACACTGTGTGCGAGCAGAAAGAGAGAAAGCTGTAATTGTGTACTTTGTATGAGCATGGATGTGTAATTGTGTAAGTGGGTTGAGATGGAGTGTGTGTTATTGAGTATGAGTAAGTGTGTTTACATATGTTGGAAGGGGGGGCAAGGGGGAAATCACAGGAATAGTTACATATGAGCCATAGTTTCCTCAATACTCAGGACCATCTTTAATAATAATGGGATCTGGACAAGCATCCCCTAGTAGGCTTGTCCCACCAAATCAGATGCACCTGCTGCAGTGCACTTCTCGATGCCAGACTTTTAGTCATATCCCAGCACTCCACAATATCTGCTTAGGTGCTGAGGCCACGTAGAACTGCTTTTGGAAAGGTATTGCCAACAGGTGCACATACCTCATCTTTAGTGGGTCACTGGTGATTGTCGGAGGCGCAAGGGACAGTTTCTGTGGGCACCCTAATATACAAGCGTGGGCTGCCCATGTGGTAGGAGGGTCCCAGGCTAGCCAAAGTTCTTCAAACAGGGACCAGCCTGCTTTTGGAAGTGAGAACACAGAGGGGTCACACAGCATTACATGCCTCACAGTAATAGTGCACAGTATGCGAGCAGCTATAAAGGAAGGCTAGGCAAGGTAAGGGTATAATCTATGATAGAGTGAATATGTTTAGTGTAAATGTGTGTGTTACACTAGCATGTTTGCTAGTGTGTGTAAGTGTGTCTGTTACTTACCAGGGGAGCCCCATGGCCACAAGACACAAGCTCTCCCCTGCTAATATGAGCCTGGACTGCACAGCTGCCCTATTTCCCTTAAATTACAAACAGCTTTGTCAATACAGAATGTCTGTCACAAACTCTATTGAGTTGGCAACTCTCCTTCAATTTTTGTTAATGCAATGTGGAGAGTCAGATCTACTTTGTAGTAAGATCTAAATTCAAAGGATATTGATAACCTGTAGCTTATAACATTTCTCTGTAGAAGTGCTGTACATTGTTAGTCATCCTGCCATACAAAGAAATGGGTGTGATGATACTGAAAAGGCATGATTACCTGTATTAACTTGTGTCTCTAGGATTGTTATTGAGATAATGCAAGCCGTATCCCTGTGCCTGTGGATTATCTATAAGGCTAGAAATGTTTTGATGAATAATACAAGCTTGTTTGTGCATGTACATGTCTAACCAGGTCACCAGGACACACCTATTCATGTTATCTTTTTGCTACAAATAGAAAATCTTATTAGAAAACCAGTTTTCCATTACTGGTATCCGAGGACACTATGGTGATGTAAACTTAAAATTGGCAATTCCTACAAATCCACGAATAAAAAGAGGCTAGATCCCAAATAATTCAGATGAAAATGAAGCCCTTAATTTTCATCCGAAATATGTGGGCCCACATTCACTCACGCTCTCATTCACTCTCTTTCTCATGCTCTCTAAATGTTTCCCTACCTTCTCTGCCAACCACTTCTGCCTCCACATCTTCGTCATCTTCTTTTTTCTTCTCTCTTCTATATTCAATTCCTCATTTCCCCTAACTTGAAATCAGGGCAATATGGTGGTGCTTCCTGTGGCGTCCTCTCTCCAATCCTCCAATCGGGGAAGAGGACGTCACAGGAAGTGCCATGATTTTGACTTGAACTTGAACTCAGGAGAATATGGCGGCACTTTCCGTGATATCCTCTCCCCCGATTGGGACGTCACTGTATTACACAGGTAGCCGAGTTAATGTAGCTACTTGCTGAATATTCATCATTATGAATATAATTATTAATACTTTAATCATCAAGAGGATTTTAAACAATATGAAGATTTATCTGGAAATGTATAAGTAAAACCTTTAAACAAATAGTAAACCTTTAAGTAAACAGTTTAAAGGGAAGCATTAAGAAAATGATGCCACTTTCTGAAGTTATATCCTAGAGGCAGGATGTTTGCCTACTGTAAACTGAATATTTTATATTATTTTTTATATAAATATTACCTTGCTATAACTCCTTACATATTAAACCCTATTACTTTGCACTTATTTAAAAGTGTGTCAGCTAAACCACCCTCATTAGAGTTTCCAAGCAAAGTTGCGCAGTCATACTGCAGTTTCTTGCCTATACTACTTCACCGTAACTCATGCACTTACTAATTACACTGGGCAGATGATTTCCCTGGTCGAGCTTCCTGTTTGGTTTATTTTAACAAGCCACATAATAATAATTTATGTTTTTTGTTAAAAATAAATTAAGTTAGTATTTCTTTAAAGGTAAAACCTACTTTAGTTTGCTAAAAACTAACCTTGGCTCGCTGGGCTGTTGGGCTCACCTGTAACAAAAGGAAGGTGAGCCAAACTCCTGAACAAACAGAGGAGTTTGAGCGACTTGACTATATCTCATACATCCCTTCACAAGCTGAGTCGGGCCAGGTGTCAGACTCAAGCCTGTATCAAGCCATTCCAGGCTTGCCTACCTATACAGAGGTTTATACAATGTTGGTAGCAGATGTCAGCTTTAAGGAACAGTCATAGATATCCTTATGTGGAGAGACCCTAAGATATACTGTATATGTTGATATTATGCCACTGGGTAAGTTGCTGTACCCTCCAAAAAAGGGTGATGCACTTGAGGCACATACACTGCGGACAGCCAGTGTTCCTGATTGACGAGGCTCATTTGTTAAACCCACAGCATTATTTATGGGGCAAGTAACCGAGCAATATTTCACACTGAAAGGCTGCTTGATTTCCAGACATACAGAGACAGCGAAGCAAACACAACTGGATTCACGATCCCATAAAAAAAGCATGTTTTTATTATGTTATATAGTTATTATATTATATAAAACTTTTCCCTGGGCTAGTAACCATTTTAATGGAAGTTAAGGTAAATTGCCGTAATCTGCTCGGAGGCCATAGCTGTTTTACCTGATTCAACACCTGACCTTGATATAATGAGGTGAAGAGGTTGAATCGTTGACTATGTAATCATGTTGATTTATAGGGTGTGCTGGGCTTTGGCTTCATCAAGATGCATTTCCTCAATGTTGACAATTTTGTCATAGAAGAAAGTCATTATGACAATGGAAATTGACCCCTTTTTGATGACTCATATAGAAAAAGGATATAGCCACTAGTTAATTACTATGTGCAACATGTGACAAATTTTTGCTATGTGCAACATGTGACTATTTAACATTGATAGTATCTTGAACAGAGCGCCTCCTTAACCCTTGTTTCTGTAAGTTGAATTCTAATTGTCATCGCTATGGAATCTGATGCTATATAAAACATAAATACAGTATTTGCTCATTATAAGATGACCCGCAAAATTGAATATTAAGTTAGGAAAAAAGAAAAAGCATGCATATAAGACTACCCTATAGGAAAAAAGTTTTACTAGTAAATATTAATTCACATGTAAACTATTTTTCATATTTAATAAAAACTATGATTGAAAAAAAATATTTTTTGGTTTGTATTTCCTTTTATTTGCCACTCTGCCCCAGTTATGCACATCTGCCCCCCAGATATGCCTTATACCCTCTATATGCCACTCTGTCCCATATATGCCTTTTAATCCCCTATTTGCCACTCTCCCCACCAGGTATGCCTTATTATACCCCATATATGCCACTCTGCCTCCCTGATATGCATTTTATCCCCCTATATGCCTCTCTGCCTCCAGAAAACCATTGAACCCCGCACCATGCATCACTTGACCTTCCGATGCTCCACCATAGAAGCCCCAGCGGAGGTTCACTGGCTGCGGGATGTGCATAGACAACCTCCGCTGCTGCCGGCACTTCTGCTGGGCTTCTATAGTGGAGCACCGGAAGGTCATGAGATGCTGGTGCTCCTTCATAGAAGCTCTCACAGCAGAGGATGCCAGAGAAGAGAAACCAGCTCCCCTGCAGGACCAATATTTGAGGTCTGAATAGAAGACAACCTCGAATTTAAGACGAGGGATATTTTTCAGAGAATTTACTCTGAAAAAACCTTGTCCTATAATCGAGAAAATACGGTAATAATATCTTTAAGGAAACAGTTTTATATAAAAGATTACTCATTACTCATACACTTTAGTATTGTTCAGAGTGGAATATATAGAGGGAACAGATTGGGATTTTAAGCACACAAGTGATAGGGAGTGAACTGTGGAGGACCAGGGGCATACTTAGAGTACTTGGCACCCAGGGCGGATGCTGTACGTGGTACCCCCCTACATATACAAAAAAATTAATGTTGGCAAGAAAAAGTATTTCACAAATTTGTGAACTGTGCCACCACTGCCCGTAAAACAGCCTGCCTGTGCCATTGTTGCCCCGAAACAGCCTGCCTGTGCCACCTGTGGCCCTCAAACAGCCTGCCTGTGTCACCTCTGCCCTTTTAGCAGACTGCCTGTGTCTCATCTGCCCCTCCAGCAGCCTGACTGTGCCACCTCTGCCCCTGAAACAGCCTTTCTGTGCCAAACTCTGCATTTGAAACAGCCTGCCTCACTTGCTCATTCATTCATTCATTCATTCCGCACCGCCTTACCTCTCTTGCAGATTTAACTGGTCTGGGGGAGGCCAAGCATCACCGGGGCTGCGCAGAGGTCTATGCAGCCTGACAGCCACCTTACTCAGGCCCGCAGCTTACTGCAGTGGTACCCAGACACTGTGTGAGGAAACTCTTTTCCCAAGCAGGGGAAACAGGAACCTGGGCAGGAAAACAGTTTCTTCACACAGTCTGCGAGCTCCACGGTGGTAAGCTCCAGGCCTGTTAGGCAACTGTCAGGCCACTGGGCACCCCCCTGATCAGTGGCACCCACAGTGGACTTCCCAATAGTGGTGTGGCTCTAGCGAGCACTAAGGTAATTTACAAAGATTCCTTAAACACTGAAGGGCTTGACAAGAAGGTGGCTAACTGGGGTAACTGGATATATGGAGCAGAAATATGTAAACTGGACTCAAATGGATGGGTTCGGGTGGTTGAGAGGGCAGTCAAACATATATATATATATAGTGGGGAGAACTCAAGAATCATTCACTTAAAATTATGTTTATGGTTGGTAATACATGACAAAAGCCAGGGTCATCCATCTTTGAATCAATATCTTTCGATGTTTTCAATTAATCCAAGAAATATATGCAAACACACGCTAATAAAGACACAAGATTTGCCCCTTATTATTCATAAGACAATGTTACATGGGATCGCTTGCAAACAAGACCTGTTATGTTTTGGATTCAGAGTGTATATATTTTTTGACAATGCCCATGTTGGCTTTTTACTCACAGAAATAATTGGGGATTGTTCAGGTGTCTGACTAGAAAATGTGTCGATGGGGTTCTTCCATATGTTTCCACATTGCATGTTTGATAAAAATGTACCTAACATTGATACACAGAAATTTATGGCAGATAGGGACCATTTGGCTCATCCAGTCTGTCCATACCATTGATACTTGCACTTTCCCTTGTGGCACTGAAAGGGGCTGGGAAAAAAATGTTGAAACGTTATCCTTGTGTCCTCAGGGTGTTGGGAATTTTCTTTATTTTGGGGTTTAATAGGAGAACACAATCTGTTGCTACCTAGAGTTGTCCAATGCTACTCTGCTGCAGAAACCACCAGCTGATAGTAGAATCCTTCTTTAAAAGTTAGATCTGTACTTTTTAACAGATCTTTTGTTGTAACTGTGACTCTACCAGCTACTCTACTCTGTTTAATATAAACCGAACACTATACATTAAAAGTTAAGTTTTCATTTTATTTGTTGGGTTATTTCTATTTAGTCCTTGCAAGGATTCAGTTCCCACTTTTATTGAAGGCCGTTATTATATTTCTCAGGGCTCGTCAAGCTGGAGTGGAGGCAACCATTGTTTATTATTGTGGGAATCATTACTGATCCCCCATGACAACTTCATATATGGTTATCCATAGATGCTTTAGCTGCATACTCCTGCTACTGTATCCATAGCTTTGATCGTGGACTAGTAAGGGAGATACTTTGATCTCACCTGACTGGCCCATGGAGCTGTAAACTCACTGCAGCTCCCACACAGCTCTGAAATTTAGGTTTGGTGGGCAGGTGGTCCCAATCTGATCATGAACACTGCTGAGTCTGGCTATGCCCCTCTTTAAGCTTTGCCCCCACACTTTCTGCAACTAGTCATCATGCCCCCCAAGGCAAGTGATCTGCTTTGGATGCCTGAAAAGTGCGGGAACACATTTCCTTCCCAGCTCTGCCACTTGGCATGAGAATTGTTCATTATACATAGTCTGTAATGTAAAAGGAAATATACTGGAATGTCTACAAACTGCATTTTTGAACATGTTCATAATGTGCCACAAGTGTTTCCTATTCACCCATCAAATAACCAGTATAAATGATTTCCATATAAGGAATGCTTGGATCTGACATGTTGTAACTTAGTCTACCGGCAAGCAGATAATAAACAGTGTGGTAAATGAATGACATCTTAATTCTCTGATGTGTCACATTTGATCATTTAGTTTATAATGTATAAACAAGTTAATAATACGCCTATAGGTAATGCTGGTGGCGCTTAATGTATAAACGAATACATAATAAAAATAATAAACCTGTAGGGGAACCTCACGGCACTTGTGAAGCAGGTCATGCAAATATTTCAATATGAAAGCTGTACTTAGTGTTAATTACCCTCTTATGTAAATCATTCTGTAAAAATAAGGTGCAATACTCGATCTGTGACTCAAACTAAGTTCTGCTGTAGCCAAGTAATTTATGAGAAGGATTGACTTACCACAAACTTGCTACTTACAGGTAGTAAAGATGCTTTAATTGCGGTGAAATGAGTATCACACAATAGGAAAAAATTGTCTCTCTCTGGTAAGGTGATAGGTGTGCTGGAAATACTTGTGAATGAAATTGAACAACAAATATTTACTATATTTGTCTTTTTCTGGCAGTGACAGGGAGTGTCAACCTACTTTCAGTGTGTGGAAGAAAAGTCCAAAATTCAACATGTAAGAGTTGCTGGTTGTGACAGGGGTCAGTGAAAGGCACATATGATAACTGTCACCAGTCTTAAAGTCTTTACTCTTTGAATGCGTGGGGGTCAGGACACGTTTCCGTTCCTGAGAATCTGGGCCAGTTTCTCATAGTTTTCCTATTAGTAAAATAGTTACATTTTAGGAAGACTGTCCTACATCAGTGGGTACAACCAGAACCCCTCGCCTTGACATTATTGAAAACGAAATTACTGTTCCTCATGAGAACGCACTGGCTAGATGCAAGTCTGGAGAAAGAAACCAACACCAAAACAATTTAGACAATGGACACGTTTTATTGGGACCTTAGATGATGACATCAAGGCCCAAGTTAGAGATACTTGCTAGAGAAACAACCCACAATTGTCCTGTCTGGGGGGGGGTGGTAGCTCCCATCAACCTGTGATGATATAGGGTTTCAGTCTGTTTTTTCCCCCTTGTCTATCATAGGTACAGTACCAAATTCACACTGGCTGACTATAAACCTTTGACTGAAACAGATTAGGGAAACAAACTCCTTTAACTGAAACTGGACCAGATAGTTATTGAGGCACTTCCCCATTGTTTTTGTAATGTTTTTAATGTTTTTGTATTGTTTTTATTGCTTATATTGTATTTGCACTTATTTTGCCAACAGGCGCACACATTTGCAAACCATCTGGGGTATGTAAGCCTCTGAGTTGTACCACTTACACTGTCGTATTTATCTGGAGTTCTACAAAATACAGAGACTTGGAAAGACTGCTGTCAACAAATAGGACCCTCAATGCACCCACCCTGGTTACCAGGGTTGGGTTTTGAAGGAGAGCTGGAATAACAGACTTATGTAGAATATGAGAATAATTGCAACTATGTTACTTACTCTGAGGCTAGTCTAAATCCACACAATGCCCTTGTACGTGGAGTGAAAATACACGTAATAATGCAGGGTAGATACATATACAAAGGGGTTAAGATCCATAATCACACTAAATAAAATGAATTAAATAAATTATTTGTTTAAAAAAATTATCACCTTTTATTTATTAAGTGCTAATAAATTAAGTGGCACGAATCTGCTGGTGCACCTGGTTTTGCATGATCATTCTGGCTGCGTGGAGCTGTAGTCCATAATTGCTTATTAGGCCTTTTTTGGGGGGGGGGGTAAAATATATATTTATAGTATATATTTAGAGAAAAAGAAAATACAGCATTTGAATACAACAATGTTTGATGTATTAGGTTGATCTCTGATACCTGATCATTAATAGTTAATAGTGTCCTAATGTAATTGTTTCCATTATTTATGCCAGTGATACATCAACTGATACCTAAATGGCCTCGTATTCCACTTGTCCCCTGATACTATCTTTAGTTTGTAAACCTTATACTCCTATGAAATATTTTGTACATTTTCATGTGACAATATGTGATGGAGAATACAAGTTTAACAATAACACAAGCAAAAGAAAAGTAACATGAACAAACCTCAGATATGCCGGTATAGTGTATTCCACGCTCCATACATCCACTCATGAACTGAAACATAGTATTTATGTTTATATATAGTATGTATATCTAGTACATATTCAGAGTGCCTCTCCTTGTATGAAATTATAGGAATTACTAGACAATGTAAAACCATTTCTTCACAACAAAATCACTGAGCATGTAAACAGGCCACATCTTTATATATGTTTACCTTCTATGTTGCTCATATTACGATAATTATGGGGTCTCTTTACATATACATCCCACTTGCAAATGCGCAATTCTGCAGATCCTGACACACGGTTTACTTACAGCCAGTCAGCTCCAGAAGGCTCTGGAGCTGCAGATTCTCCATAACTTAAATCATTTATTATTTTTTTATATTTTAAAGCATGCATATTAAAGTACTCACAAAGTATTTTTATATGTGTTCTTTAGTGAGGCTGTTTGGGACATTAAACTGCCCCATTAGTTTAGTTATTTATATGTTCAAAAGCAATAATACTTTGGAATGTCAGCTTTTAAAAATATACACTTTTGTTTAGCAGTTTTTTTTTTCTGGCCGTTATTGGGGCGCAACTCCGAGCACACCACATTTAAAAAATATCTTGTTTACAAACAGCGATGCGTATCATTCATCATTAACCCTATAAGTGCCAAAATACCAGGCATGGGTGGCGTTTCCAAAAACAGGACAAATACCTAACTACACTTTTGGAGTTTTGTTCCATTTGCACTGGATATATAGTTTTTACAGGTGAAACTGTGAAAATATTTCCCTAATTTTCCCCACATTTTTAGATATTTTTCATACTAAATGATAGTTTATATATAATTATTATTTCAAAAGAAAGCCAAAGATAGTGGCATCCACAATCACAATTCAAGTGAGTTGAATAACCTCATAGTGTGATGGGTTCACACCTTTCCTCCCATGTAATGTCTTAAAATAAGGTTATTCTCCACCCTAAGTGATAAGTTACCAAATTTCAATTTTATACATGTGGATAGGTCTCACATTCAATAGATGAACCCATGAGTTGCCAGAAAATGTAATTGGTCTTGAGATTCCTCGAAAGTAAAGTTCCCTTCGGTGTCAGAATCAGTAACGGACCCACTGATTGTAATGGGAGGTGATATAGAAAATCTTTCATATTCACTGGCGTCTGTATCTTGTTCACCGCTGGAGACAGTTGTAGATATGAATACTCTGTTGTCTCCTGAACCTTGAGATTCTGTCTCCGTGGGACTCTGTGGGAGGCTTTGCAATTCCGTTTGTTGTGAGGATGTATCATTGCAGTGACTATAATGATTCCAAAGAATGTCCCAATATCTCTGTGATATCATGGGAATTACGACTAATCCTACAAGATCATCAAACACATAAGGATTATTAACGTCACTTATTTTGGTGTTACATATCTCGCAACGGTAAAACAGGTCATACATTACTACATCTTGATTCTTTCTAACTTCCACACCCAACAGGAAGTGTGTCCACACATCCACCAGTATCCTGGAAGTTAAAACAGGTGTATTAAAAATGTTTCTAATGAGCCTGTCAAAAGCTGCAGCATTCATTTTCTTCGAACTTGTTTACCTTTAGGCAAAAGAGAAAATAGTCGCCATATAACACCAAATAGAAATAATCCAAGTATTAACAGTAACAGTGGTTTTAAATATCCAAAAATACTCAATATGTTACCAATGCTACCAAAGATACCATTTCCCATTTTTCCTAATCCTTCTCCTACAGCAGAAATAGCTTTTCCCATTCCAGGCCATAATGATTTTAAAGCTTTACCAAGGTTCTGCATCCATTGAGGAAAATCTCCTTCATGAATATCTATACGTAATAACTCAGAATGTATCTTTTGCGTTAATACATCTATAGCATCATGGGTGGTACCTATGATTATTTTCATAGATTTCAAATGAGCCAAAAATGCAGTCATATATGGCAGCTGCAAAACAAAATGTGGAACATCAAATCGCAGTATTTGTAAAACTGTCTGGGTCTGTAATGGAGGGGTGAAGATTATATTAAAACACTCAACAGAGGTATTTACTGTAATAATTGATGGTTGCATAGAAGGAATATTACATTCACTTGTACTGCTTAAAACCAAATAAGAACCATTAGATAATGACTCAATTCGAGTATAGGGAGCAACTACCGGATGCACAGTAATTTCACAATCAGATCCCTTACCATCAGCTCCACAAGGTAAAACAGTATAAATTTCACCACATACAAGATATCCTATCTCTGTACATTTCTCAACTTTAAGATAAAAATGTTCTCCACATTTATAGGAAATGTAATCATATGGCTGCTTAATTTGCATTAAAGCTAAATCATCAGCAGTGTCAATCAAATGTCCAAAGTTATCAAGTTCCCAGTTAGTAGTATAAACATCACCAGGGATAATCAATTCATAGTACAAAAACAATTCCCACTGACTATCATCAGGATTTCTCATTTGTCTATGCTTAAGTTCTTTAATGTCATAAACCCTGAGTTTCGATACATGAGCTAAAACTTCAGTTTGTCTTTCACTTAAGCCTAATTGTTTTTGAATCCATGTCACATTTAATAATGTGGTATCAATTTGTTCCCCTTGAAGGGTTAATCTCATAGCTGTTAACTTATTAAGTACCATTAAAGCTCTTAGTTCTTCTGCTAAAACAGTAAAATCTGACATTGCAGCAGATATAAAAATTATTAAATGATCTTTTAACAACAAAACTTTCTTCTTTAACTCTTCATCATTAGCGTCGGAGACGTGGCTAATAATAGAAACAGCATCACTTAGCAAATGACCAGTTGTTATTGAAACTTCTGCATTATTTAACAACCGTCGTCTTGTTAACAAAACATTTTCACATTCATCACTTTTTTGTGTAATGTTGTTTTGATAATGTATATTTGCAAATGTGTTATTTGTTCCCCACACTGCTTCAGCATATGGCATATCAGCGATATTTTTGGTTTTACACTGTATATACTCACATGGTTTGTCATCAGTACCAATATATACATTCATTTTATCCTGTATACCTTTTATCACAGTTTCCACATCATATATGGTGCTGTCTGTCAAACATTTCTGAAACAGGGAGTAAACCGTATAATTTGTTTTAACAAATTTAGATTTCTGCACGCACCAAAAACCAGGAAGTCCGCTGTAATGTAAAAATCCTTGGTCGATTTGTTTAGGCTGCCACTTGAAAATGTTATCAGTCAAATTGTAAAAAAATGAACAAGAAGTGCATCTATAAACCTGTGAGGGAATGTTTGGCTCACATATTCCTTGTTCTATCAAACTTTCGTAAGTAATACCGCACGGATTACCTTTTGCTTTGCAAGAGTGACTAAAATACGATGTATTCAGAAACGAGGGAAATCTTGGCATTGTACAGATATCCCATTCCGTCAGACTGCGAAATAACTTTTTCTGTCCTTTTGCCTGCCACTCAGGGGGTAACGCCTGTCTCTTTAATTCACCCGTTTCCGGATTTTGTACCTCAACATGTAGGTGCTTCATCAAGGCATCATAGCCATCATCATCATAAAATTCCGGTTTCCACCATTCTGAGTAAAGCAAATTAGAACAAAAAAACAGCACCTTTATAAGGTCTTACACCTCCAGGAAATCGATATTCCTCCTCTTCTGCATCTTCCCAAAAATCAATACGTGTGTCATTCCTTCTGAAGGGGACAAATCCTTTTTGAGTAGTTTGTCCTGTATTCAAATAAAAAATAGGATAACCTTTATATGTTACCTTGTCCTGTGTAGTACCTGGACGGGGACACTGATCAGCCTTTATTTCCGGTGTTGGCCAGATTCTTACGCCTTGAAAATCAACAAAATAACAATGTCCAAGAGAAACATAACACATCTTTTCTCTATATGTTTGTTGTTTCCGGTGGTCCTGTAAAGGCAACTTATATGGCAGGGTAACAGCTTGTACCTTTTTCATCTGGTCATCTAGGTATAACTTTACCAGAGCACGTCCTTCATCAGAAACAATTCCAGCTGTTTTTGCAAGAATATTAGAGTCTATAAGTACCACTTGGGATATACCCAGAACTTTCTTCTTCTCCACAATAGGCGTTGGATATGGCTTCCAGTACAGACCTTGTTCCAGTCCTGTAACCTGTACACTCACAGGAACATTATTAGACATCAAAGCTCTTTTATGTACATGTTTAGCATTCCCAATACCTGGGTGAATTTGGGTCTGATTCCATGTCAGGGTGATTCCAGGACGTTGTGTGATAAAATACCACTGAATGCGAAAAATTGCAACACCGATTGTAGTTATTAACAACAATAGGATGAAAAATGCAAGAAAAAAGTAACCCAGTTTTCTCAAACTTACTGGGGTCTTATTGCAAAATCCACAGACATGTTTTTGCTTCAAAGAAGGCATTTTAGTGCAATCAGGTATATCAATGAAAGTCTCTTTCTCACCTGATGTCTGCACATCTTCTGTGGCACACGATTGATATTCAAACAAAATGTCCTGCTGGTTTTCCTGCGTCTGCACATTTGCCATGGTCAGCCATTGAGAGTAAGTTAGAGGTGGTTTCTCCTCCATGCTGAATATCACAGGATAAAGGAACAGGTTTTAAATTGTCAATACTCACAGTTCTTTGACGGCCTTGTTTATCAACTATAATAAAAGTCCGTTCATTAATAACAGTTTTAATCTCTGCTGGAGGCTTCCAACGTGGTCGTAAGGGCTTTATAGTAGATACCCTCTCCTGGACAAAATGGCCAACCTGTGGAGTCCATGCATGTGTGGTATCTGGTGCGTACGCAGGGTGAGACAAAGCGTCTCGCAACTCCTGTAGAAAAGATAATTGTTCTAGTCTCCCTGGTGCAGAAATAGAAGAGTCAACAAAATCAGTATTCATTGGAACACCATACATCAATTCAAAAGGTGTTTTACCTGAATTTGAAGCAGGAATATTGTTAATACCTAGTTGTACCTGAGGTAACAATGGGTACCACTGTGTGGGACGAGAATACAACAACTTGGTTAGGAGTCGTTTTATTTCGGCATTTTTCCTTTCCACAACCCCACTACTTTGAGGATGGTAAGGGGAGCTGAATTCCCATTTAATACCTAGGGCATGAGCCCACTCTTGGGTTTTCACAGCCGTGAAAGCCGGACCGCCGTCCGAGTGTAAGATCTTTGGTTTTCCAGCACCTACCAAAAAATTGAGACAACTAAGCGTGGTGTTAGAATTCGTAGCACGTACGGGGTACAACCAAGTAAACCTAGTACAGGCATCAACACATACTAACACATATAGGTAACCATGAGAAGGTGGCAGTGGACCAATATGATCAAGATAAATTAGATCAAAAGGTTTGTTAGGAATTTCTTTAACAATATGTGGTGGCTTTTGATGGTTAGGATTAT
>VKOC01015916.1:0-16257 GCA_009364415.1 Spea multiplicata
AAAAAAAAAAAAAAATTAAACTTAGACGCACAAGCAACCATATTCTCTCTATGACATACATAGACATGAAGGTAATTAATACATGTCTTTATACACCTTACAACCTGTAATATACAATAAGAATATTTAAAGATACATATCTTCAGGTAATAATTTAACAAGTTTGCATCATTTACCTTCAACATACAAAATTTACACAATGCCCTATGTAGCTATCCATATGAGACCGTGGAACTCCTGGAGTATCTAGCTTCGAAAACGTAATATTATAGTAGGGTTAAACCTTAGGAATATTCCCCTCTTCCAATTTCATTGTCCTTCTAGCCTTAAACAGCGTCATATTACAGTCACAGGTCACTAAATGCAAAACCTACATACAGTAAGTAACTTCAATGGCACCTAACACTTCAATAATTGAAAAAATGGAAAAAAAAATTCTAAATGTGCCCAGGCTGTATCATATATAACAAATTATCATAAATCTGCACACTAATTAAATAGATAGTACAACAGTGTAAGCCAAAAAATAATTGCAACAGCTTTAAACTGTAACCACCTCCTAAGCAAGCATTGACATGCATTGGAGTTGCATTTTACATGAAAATAGGCTTGGGTGGTATTTACATCAACTTTTTAATATTGTCCATATAGGATCATTATGACCGTCAATAGGTCAGTAGAATAGGATGAGAGGTCTGGGAACTGGCAGATGGCAGGACTCTGGGAACTGGCAGAAAGCAGGATGAAAATAAAGGTCATACACAGAAGGGACCACGGCATGTACAAGTCCAAGTCCAGGCCAAAGATGAATACCAGGTAAACCGGAGACCAAAACAGGGCACTGATCAGCAAAGCAGAAGAAAAGTTAAACTTCAAGTAAATATCCAAAATAAGACATGCCTAAATGAGGTACCAAGGAACACAGCATAAAACATGAAAGCAGTCCTAGCAATGGGTCAGGAACCAGTCAAACAATAACAAAACTGCAACCAGGAACTTGAACAAGAATGACCAGAGAGTTTTGGCTGCAACAGAGCCTCATGTTGGAGGAGAATAATCCCCATGCTCAGGGTCACTGGCTCTAATCCAAGGGTTACTGACAAGTTTTGGATGACTGGTTCCAATTTAGTCAGGTAGGTGAGTTTGTTGTTGATTACGTGCGGTTACGTAGCTTCAAAATATCTGGCTTACAGCACAGATAGTCTGAAGTTGTTATGAATGCTTCTTCCTTCTCCTGTGAATACTAAAAAAATATGTTTTTTTATTTTTATTTTACAGGTTCTAAGTCAAATAAGGTAAATTCAAGATCCGTCAAGTCATATCTGTAGGGTTGCTAAGTCTCCTTCCCATCATTTGGAACATTAGATTATGTGGCAACTAGTGTTTCAATAGCATGGACAATCCCTATTTTAATTCAAACCAGAAGGTGGCCACACACACTCAGTTAAAAGATTTCACTGAAATAGGAGTCAGTAAGCTAAAGCGGGCACATCTGCCCCTCTAAAAATGATGGACCTTTGGGTAGCTGTCTTCTTGGTCAAGAATCAAACTAGAATGTCAACAATGCATGGATGAAATCTTGAAGAATACTGAAGGAGACCTGGAAAAATATTGGAGCCAACATGCCAAACCTAGCAGAAGGTATAGTTTACACATTGACATTAGTTTAAGGTGTTTACAAAGCCACTCCAGAGGCAGAACAAAATCAAGGAAACAATTGTAATCCAAAAATATAACGGCACTTTGCTCGATAGAGAACTGACAACTATATAATTCATGGTATAGTAGCCCAGGTGTTATCTACCTCTATTATCTTTTAAGTTTGTCTTTATCTTGTTTTATACTCATTAGGCAAACAGTTGTTATAGCCCATATAAGAGTGTACATTATGCATTAGGCACATGGATTGAATCTCTTTGGTAGTTTTTATTACACTGCTGTGCACTTGTGAACTCTCATGAAATGACATGATGCAATCTGTAATTGAAAACCATGCAAAGATAAGCGAGCATTAGTAGCCTAAATCGTTGAACTCTAAGACCTAATTTATTCTATTAATAGGGATATTAACCTAACAACACACACTTTACATTTAATGCTCTTTAATAGGCACACTGGATTGGACTGAATGATATTAAAGCAAATATAGCCAGTCAGTTTGTGTAAGAAGGAAGATTATTTCTGGAAAATTATAATATATATAACACCCGTAGGTAATTCAAATATGAATTTATGGGTTTGATAAATTACATGTTATAAATGGCCAATCCTAATTGGTTTGCCTAGTAAGAGTGACTGTAGCCCTGTGAATTTGTATTCGGACAAATTTTATTTCCCGCCCTTTTGTTTTGGATTAAATTTTACATTCAGTAAACGAAATTCGTTGTCACTCTCCCTCATTCACTCTCTCATGCTTTTTCATACCCACATGTTCTCTTACACTATTCATTCAGTCTCTCTCAAAATGTCTCCCTACCTTCTCCGCCGGTAGCTTCTGTGTTCCGCAAAAGGGCGGTGCCATGGGGACAGCCTCTTACCCATTGCCGGGGGCTCTGCCTTTTGCAGAAGTTTACCAGGGTGCTATGTCTAGTTGTTCACAGAGAAGCAGGCAAAATAAGAAGACATTTGGAGCAGCGGACGTGGACAGCAGGGATGGAAGGTAGACATTCAGGAAGAGTGTGAGAGAGAGTGAATGCAAGTGAGAGTGTGAAAGAGCAAGAGAGAGTGAATGAGGGAAAAAAACAACGAAATTCAAACAAAAATTCAGAACTCTTTCGTTTGTTTTGTTGGGGGTCCCACTCCTTTTTAGAGAATCGTAGGAATTGATGTAATTGCCAGATTTCATTAAAATTGAGGGCCCCTGGGCAATTGCCCCCCCGTAACATCTGCACTAGCATGCACATATTTACACACACTCTCTCTCACACACACTCACTCTCGCACACACTCATTCTAAAACTATATGGACAAAAGTATTGGGACAGCTGCTCATCATATCAACAGAGACTTTTATGACATCACATCCTAAATAAATAGACATTAATATGTAGTTGGTCCCCCTCTGCAGCTATAACAGCTTCCAGTTTTCCACGTATGTGTGTATGTATGTTGTGTGTGCAAGTATGCTACTGTGTGCATGTCTGTTAGTAAGTGTAAGTGTGTAAGTATGTTAGTATGAGTATGAGTATGAGTGCTAAAGTATGTTATCGTGTGTTTTTAGGTATATTACTGTGTGTGTATAAATATGTTACAGTGTGTAAGTACGTTAATGTGTTACTGTGTGTATAAGTATGTTACAGTATGTGTTAGTGTGAGTATATCGGAGGAGCCACTGCCCTGGCCCAGCCTGCCCCAAGGGGTATAAGTCTTTAAGAAAAGCTTTAGATTCATTTAATTAGTTTCATTATTTGATTTGACACACAAGGAGAAATAATGAGGTAAAAAATATATTTTTTTGTTTTTGTATTCTTGTTTATATATCATGTAATTAGATCAGTTTACCTTAAAATAGGCACCTATGAATAATACGACATGTCCTGAAAAATATACCTATCCCTATTCCCTGCACTCATATGCAGTATGCATGGTCTACACATCCCTTTTGGCAGGAAAAACTTGCTGGGGTTGGCCCTTCAAAATGCATTGTGAGTTTAAACACACCACAACCTGCCAAACTCACATTTTACTGAAGAAAACCTTCCGCATCCACAGTGGCAGTCATCCTACCGTAAACATGCCCTCTCCTCAAACATGCAACGGTGATATTCAGAAAGCAGATTTACAGAAGCATGCATCAGACATATCAGCCCAAGCAAGTACAAAGCTGACTCATGGAATGCTAGGGGATCTGATAACTCGTTTTCGAATCCCATCCCTTAACACATGGACAATTACCCCCTGCACTGCTAGTAAACAGGCGAGAGTGTATACATACATAATACGTATAATATAATAATATTTGATAAAAAGAAACATTACATGTATGACATGTATTATTCCGCTCTTCATTGCTTTTTTATTTATACAGCGCTAACAGGTTCCGTAGGCCCTATTACAAAAACCAAAGAGAATACAAAACTATAAATGATATTAACAATAACTTGAACACAGGTTAAGACATACTGATATAGAGGGAGAAGAGGGCCCGCTCTTCTGAGCCTAAAACTTATTAGGCAGTTGAGGGGGGGGGAATGGGTGTGCGCTGATTCTCTGCTTCATTTATTGTTAATTTGGGCAATATCCCAAAATCTCTGTTCATATGCTTGCTAGCTGTGCGCTTCACTATTTGTATTCTTCTTATTATCTTTTATTTCTATAGCGCCAACAATTTACATAGCGCTCCTTACAATACATATATTCAAGGGGTATGACACGACAAGAATTGACAGAATAAGACAAATCGATACATTAGGTGGAGACAGCCCTGCTCGCAAGCTTACAATCTTCTTTTGTATTTCTTGATTTAGCTGAATAAGATGTATTCTTTTAGTGCAAGAACAGAGTGAGATAATATTCATGAAATACGTCACACTTAAAGGGATGTTCTGCATCTTAGAAATACTTATTCTGCACCTCATGATTGTCATTAAAATATGCAGTGAAATTCAGCAGACATGCCCCATGTTCATACATATCATTAATACGGCCAATTAGCACTTAATGAATCTAATCAAACAAAAGGATTTATTGGTACAAGAAAATGGGATGTGACACACTGTAATGGTTACATCCCAAGGCTTAGAAGGGTTAATCAGCTTGTCTTAGGACATAGAAAAGGACAAGCAATGTGTTTAGGGAGACAGTAACCAGTTCTGACAAGACTAGAGTGCGCTGCGTTTGTTGGGGGAAGGGATGGATTATGATGTAAAAAATAAGATTATAGGCGTCGAATACGTGTCACTTTGCTGATGCAAACTAGCTTTTGTCACTTGCATATAGCATGAGGATATTATGAATATTACAAATTTAGTACACAATTAAATTAAAACTAAAAATACTTAATGGTGTCTAATCAGTTTAGTCACATAAAATACAATGGTAAACAAGGCAATTGTCAGCATTAGAGTAGACCTTTTGCGTTATTAAAAGGAAGGTTTTTATCAGAACCGAATAACAAAGCAACTTGAGAAATAGAAAGAAATCTAAAAGTATAATAGCAGAAATGGTAATGTACACAATTGTATATGTGTATGGAAAGATGAGGATTTACAGAGTAGTAGGGTTAGCGACATTTAAGCCAGGAGGGAGGTCCAGCAAAATGACCCATTAGTATAACACGAGTATAACACAAGTCCTGACTACAATAATGAGCATAGAAAGAATCCAGTTGTGCATTAAAAGATGCCAAAAATACTTAACCCAGACAGCCCGCATCTGTATGTGGCCCAAAATGTTCAAAACAGAGCACCCAAGGGAGCTATTTCCTTCCTGGCCCGATCAGGAGCCACAATATACTATAGCACTATTTTAAAGGGCATCTTAAGTAACTATTCTATTACTTTTTGGTCATTCTAAAAAATACACTGAAGTATTCTATTGCTGCATAGACCGCTTTAAATCCGGCAAGACTGAGTCTAAATATGTATACAAGAGTGTGCGACAAGAGGCTTCGTGTTTGATGCTCATTCTCTTCCTCAACTCTCAGGGTAATTTGCCAGACTTACTAAGAGGTGGAAAGCTGTAGAATTTTATATTCCAAATGACTCCATTTTGCCTATACAAGATCTTGGTAAGGAGGCTCCAAGGATTAATAGTCTTAATTAATGTCTTCATTAATCTATAGAGAATAAATAGTTCTTATACATGAGAACCCTGCCATGCATCAGTACATTTTATATGGCTATTATTCACATATGACAGGGCCATCCTTTGTATATGTATATGTATAAATACTACATGTATTAAGTCTAATATTTTTTCTTTGTAATTTGGGGAATCTTACTGAAATACTACTAATTAATAATAATAAAATCCCGGGTTCTAAGGGTAGAGGAAGAGACTATAATTAACAGCAAGGGATAACGCTTGATTAATCCCTAGAGACGATCATTAGCCTTTGGCAACTACAGCGCAACTCATGTACTCTACAAGTAGCAAAACTTGTTTTGTTTGCTCTTTCTTTTTTTTACCTTGTTGCTTTTGTTGTTCAATCCAGAAGTAACCAAAAGCTTGTTGTTTGAGGAATGTTGCTCTATGTGTCTACATTGTACATTCTAAAGGATACTGATACTTACCAATGTGTTCTCTGGAAACTGCTATATTTTGCTCTTGAAAATCAATAAAAAATGTTTATCACACAAGATTCTGTAACTTTCTAGATTATGCTATTCTTCAGCAATATCACATTATTTTTTTCTATTCTTACTATTCTACACAAACCAAGTTGAATGGACAGTAACACAGGGAAGCACATATTTATTCAGCAGACCTACAAGAATCAAAGATCTCTAAGGACTCTGTGTTATGACTTCCCAGAGCTGAACCAAGATGGCAGTCCAAATTTTTGGAGTTTTGTTTTTAAAGAAATGTAATGTTGGCCAGTACATTTTAATATCCGCCTCATCTTTTATGTGCTATAATAACAGAATGGATAAGATGATTACCCACAATGTAGGACCCTTGAGACACAGGGATTATGGAGTTGATACTAGGGTTGCTGTTGCACTCTTTCAGAGGTTATGTCTGGGGTGTGGCTGGGGCATGGCCAGGGAATTTGAAAGCAACTAGTGAAAGCGAAAATGTTTGCTTTACTAGAGAGAAACATCAATCTTAACATCAAGACAGACAAGAAAAGAGCGAAGAGATAAAAGAGAGTGGAGATAAAATAGAGAAAGAGAAAGGGGAGAGGTGAGATGGGAGAGAAACAAAAGGGGAGAGAATAAAGAGAGAGGAGAGACAAGAAAGGAGAGAGAATGAAGAATAGAGATGAGTAAATAGAGAAAGTGAAGGAAAGAGAAATGAGAGGAGACAAAAGACAGGTGAACAAAAGGAAGAAAAGAGAGAAAGAAGGAAAGGGAAGAGTAAAAAGAGAGGTGAGGGAAAAGCAGACGGGATAAGAGCAAAAGGGGAGGAAAGAACAGCAGGAGAGAAGTGGATAACGAAAGGAAAAAACTACAGTGCTGTAAAAAAATATTTGCCGCTTCCTGATTTCTTCTTTTTCAGATCATCCAATGAAGTTTAAAAAAGTGAGTAAACACAAAACACAGCTTTTAAATGATCATTTTATTTATTAAAGCTAAAGAGCTTACCGATAACTATATCACCCACGTGAAAAGGTAATAACCCCCATTAAATTTACCACTGGTTGTGCAGTCAAGCATTTGTGATAACTGGCAATGAGTCTTTTACGTCGCTGTGCATACATTTTGGCCCTCTCTTCTTGGAAGAATTGTTGAAATTCAGTCACACTGAAGGGGTTTCCGCGCATGAACTGCTGCAGCATCTTAATGGGACTCAAGTCAGGATTTTAAACGATGGCCGAACATTCTGCAGAAGAAAATTCAGGGGCATTTTTAATTCAGGAACAAAACTTGTTGTTCATTCCCACATTCACTCCCTCTCTTTCTCGTGCTCTCTAAATGTTTCCCTACCTTCTATGCCAAGCATTTCCACTTCTTCTTCTATCTTTTATCTTCTCTCTTCTGCTATCTTCATCCTCATCTTAGCGGACATAACCCACCAGGAACTTCTGCCAAAATGGCGGCACACGCGGGGAGGTCCCCCATTCTCCAATCGGGGGAGAGGATGTCACCGAACCCCCCTCATTTTGCCCTAATTTAAACTTGGGGCAATATGGTTGCGCTTGCCGCAAAGTCCTCTCCCTGATCCTCAAACAGGCTTTTGTGGGCTACAATATGTCTTCAGTACAAACACTAGCTTTTGGTTACTGCATCTACAATAATATTCAGCAGTCATATTGGCTGAACTTCACAGGAATTGTTGTTATAGACTGGGGTTGCGGTGGCCTATACTACATACTAAAGGCACCTCCCATGATATATATTCAGTTATTACCTATGGAACGCCATTATATTACACTTATTCATATAGCGCCAGCTAGTCTGTAGTGCTGTTACATCAAAGTCAGTCAAATGATTTATAATCACATACATGGTAACAAACTGCAACAAAAGGAGAAGAGGGCCCCGCTCTTGTGAGCTTACAATCTAGACTAGAGTAGTTGTGGCTAATCTATACCACCCAGCCATTGTAAAGTAAAGTTATGATGTTGCGCAGGTTCATGATGGTCTGTTAGCTGCTGCTACCAGTCATAACATTTTCCTGTTAATGGGTAAATCCCTCTCCTGAGCCAGCAAAGGTAGGCAATGGGGATGAGGTAAGGTGGTATTGTGGTGGGAGAGGGGAAAGTCCTGCATGCCCCTCTCCTCCCCTCCCCGCTCATGCCCCTCTCTCTCCTCCCGCTCATGCCCCCGACTCCTCTCCTCCCCGCTCAGTCCCCTCTCTCCTCCCGCTCATGCCCCGCTCCTCTCTCCCGCTCATGTCCCTCTCCTCCCTCCCCGCTCATGTCTCCTCTCCTCCCTCCCCGCTCATGTCCCTCTCCTCGCCTCCGCTCATGTCCCTCCTCTCTCCTCGCCCACTCATTGCCCCTTCCTCCCCTCCCAGCCTCATGCCCCCTCTCCTCCCCTCCCGCTCATGTTCCCTCTCCTCCCTCCCCTGCTCATGTCCCTCTCCTCCCCTCTCTCTTCCTCATACCCCTCTCCTCCCCTTCCTGCTACATGTCCTCTCCTCTATTCCCCCTAGTCCCCTCCTCCCTCCCCGTCACCACTCTCCTCCCGTCCCCGCCATCATGTCCCTCTCCTCCCTCCCGCTCATGTCCTCTCCTCCCCTCCCCGCTAATGTTCCGCTCTCCTTCCCCTGCCCCGCCTCATGCCACTCATCCTCTTCCTCCCGTCCCCGCTCATGCCACTCTCCTCCCGCTCATGCCTCCTCTCCTCCCCTCCCGCTCAGTCCCTCTCCTCCCTCCCCGCTAAATGTCCCTCTCCTCCGCCTCCCCGCTCATTGCCCACTCTCCTCTTCCTCCGTCCCCGCTCATGCCCACTCTCTCCCCTCCCTGCTCATGCCCCTCTCCTCCCCTCCCCGCTCATGCCCCTCTCTCCCCTCCACCTCCTCTCACTGACACAGTACCCTTGTGCGAGCTGCAGGCGGCAGCAGAGAGCCGGCAAGGATCCGTGTAAGGAGCACAGGAAGAGGAAGGAAGAGGAGGACTGCACGTCTTACTTCCACACCCTCTTCCTGCCCTGTGATGCTGTTGGTGTGTGCCCCTCTCACCATGGCTGCAGCCGGGAGACCCCACTGTGTGTGTACGGGGGGTAGCTGCCCGCACTGCTCTCTATGAAGACCCGCAACTACCTGTGCGTTTCTATACACTCACTTTACTGGCCGGCACGGAGCCCCCGGGCTGGGGCTTTCTGACAGTGGCTACTCCTAGCCTGACACAATAAAGCGGGGAGGACTTCTTCAGCGGCAGGATCTGCCGTCCGCTGACCGTTCGGGGCACCAGCTTTACGGGCTGAGGGGTAGAAGCCCACCTCCCCAGACCCCGGGCTCTGGACTTACAGCAGCATCTTATAGGATCTGCCTTGGAGTCGGGAATATGGCGTCCTACGTGGATAACAGTTTCAGACAGGCTGTGATGAAGCCCCCGGCTGATAGAAGCCCCCAGGTAAGGGTGCAGAGTGTGTCCCGGTGTACATCGTGTCTCTTCCACGGAGTTTGTATGCGGCGTAATGGGGCAGATCTCCACTTATTTATTAATCGTAATATAGCGTAATTGGTGCTGTGGGGTAAAAGAAGTGCTGCAGGGGGCAATGCAAGGGACCCCCGAGCCCACAACCCTGTCTTATGACGGCTTCTGGCCGGCACGATGGATACCATATACCTGGCATCATGCAGTCAGTCTGTGTGTTATTGTGTCTGCAGTTTGGTTTTTGCCCCCCACTCATTGATACCCTGCCCCCTACTCATTTATACCCATCCCCCACAGTACCTGTTTTTTTCTATGCTGATGACTTCATACTTCTGGAATGAAATCTTAACCCCTTCACTGGCATACATTACCATTTTAATTGGCTATATAAATCATTTCAGTGCCCAGCACTGATTTATTCCTCCCCGCTCTAGTTTTAGAACTACAGCTGGGAGCGCACATTCTTTTCGAACTCTTAACTGATTCTTAACATTCTTAATAATAAGAGTTTTTTTCCCCTCTGTTTTGTTAAGAGACTTTAGCGCTGTAAGTGCTATTCATCAATCGCGAGGTCCCAGACGGGGATTTGCTCTACTAAAGGGGCACATTGTCCTGTGCAGTTCATTGTGTCTGCGTCTGTTTTGCGTGCCCGTCCGCGTGTTGTTTGCCCGTCCGCGTGTTGTGTGTACTTATTATACAAGGTTTGGCGATCGGTATTGTACAGCGAGAGCCCGATAGACATGATGGATATGGTGGATCTATTTAAGGAATGTCTCACCCTCCAGGAGTGACCTCATATGACAGATTGTACCTTCTGTCGCTAATGACATTTCAGTATCTACTTTGCGCTACTTACATGCTATCAGGTGTCACGAGGACACCGGTTGTATCCAGCACCCTTCTTGTTTGTTTCATAACAAGCGCTTGATCTGGTTACAGCCTCGCTTTTATTCATAAAAAGAAATAGTCCGTCTCACAGCATTTTTTTTTTTCTTTTCGGTGAATCATTTGTCACGCCCATGATGCAATGAAAAGGCACTCTGTTTCCTATCCTAAGGGCCTGTCTGTGAATTATACCTCAAACCATGGCCCGGATTAGAAATAATTCATACATGTTACTGATTATAAAATAACGTCAAAATAACCCGAATAGGATTATTTCGGAGAGCGGAGACAAAAACACAATTTCCCTCTCCTGTCTTCTTTCCTTACGTTTTACATTTGTTAACGCCAGTGTGCTGTCTCCATTCAGTGCCTTCCTTAATGTGTGGAGTTAACCACTGATGAGTTGTGTGTTTCACGGTAGATCCTATTCATAAAACTTATAGACGAGGGGTTATGTGCTGTATCTCTACATGCTAACATGCATGACGTTGTATAAGGTGTGCTAACAGAAGTTCATGTGTCTCTTCTGCTCATTGTCCACAACTAATGGAAGATGATATTCATTGACTGACCAGATAAAACATGGCGCCATGATGGCAGTGCCGTATGACGTTTACGACTATCAAAGTATTTAGAGATGTCGGATCAGTCTTGTGCATACAGTTGGTGTCTTCTCTGGTTTGGTGGGATTTATATACAGCAGGACATACACAAGTACTGTTTTTGTGTGTTGGAGAGCTTGACATGAAGCCGTCTTCCTTGTAGTGTCTTTCCGTAATTATACGGCACTGATTGAGGAATACTCTGAACTGGCGGTTGGGGGTTCAATCTGTAAATAGTACTGGCTTTAACTACTTCCCCCAATCAACGTGTTTTAAATTTAAGTCTGCTCTGCAACATATTCTAAGTAATCTCATTATTTGGTGAGATGACGCCATGAAAGGCAATTTGTACCTTGTAGATGCTCTTAATGTTTTAATGCTTGCCTGTTATTGTTACATCATCTGTTCATCATAGTAAATTTGGCTATAGTTTAGGCATTTGCTTTTCTGGCATGAATATGTTTTAAAGAATTGAAAACCCCCTTGGTTGCCGGAGGAATATGTAACGATTGCATTCTTCTTTGGATCTATCAAAGAGTTAAGTAGATTAGCAAACACTTGTGGCCTTTGTGTAGCCCCTGGCATCGTGATGTGGATTTCAGGAGTCGGTGTAATTGTTTTGCCGCGGCTGTCAAAGGTATCTATACATAGCTTTTCAGATCTAATCCTGATGGATGTACAGGAGGGCTCAGTCACTCGGGGCAAGCTTCTGAGGTGAAACTCCCGAATGTATTAAATAAAGAGGTTCCTTCAATGAATTCTCCTTGTGAAAGAGTAGCTTCTTTGTTTGGCGTAAACGTGGCCTGGAGCTGGTTGCTCTCATTCCCCGGGGGAGAGAAACGGTTATGTGCCAGTGATTCAGTGTTCCTGCTCTCCACGGTGCGCAGCTGCAGGGAGAATGACTACCTTTAGTTTCAGGCTATACGTGATGAAGCTACATTCCCCTAATGTAATATAGAACATGCGTTTCTGGAAGGTACCAACCTTAGCAGCCAGTGAAATGCCCCTGCTGTTTGTTTACCTCTAGACCTGCTTCTTATTCATAACCCCCACAGTCGTCGGCATCTGATTTGTGTTATCCGTGTTTCCACTTGTGGATTAGAATGATGAGTGGAGCCCTTCAGCTGCTGAGGGATTGCCCACCCACTACAAGCGTGACACCTTTCCCGAGTATTAGCGAGAAGCGTGGTAAAGTATTACCTTTTCATATCATTTGCATAGTGATGGGGGTGACAAGTGAAATACTAGATTTCTTATTTAGCCCCTCAGGACGAGGGGAAAGCCAGGTATTTGCAAAGAGGTCAACTTAGAGCCGGTGTGGCCGAGTTACGTCTTTCTAGCTTATGTAGAACTAGAACTCCCGTGTTGTAAACAGAAACATAATGTGCCTGTTTCTTGTTGAACATCCAGTTCCAGCTGGGCTCTGCCGTCCTGGCTGTTGGCTATCTATGAACCAGAATAATCAGTCTCTCCCTCTAACCGTGAACATTAATATAACGTCTCATAAAGGCTTCTTTGATGGAGTCCTGTCAAGGATGCTTCCAGTAATCTTAATATTGGCAGAAAATGCTATTTCTTGACAATTCAGACATTCACTGGCCAGCAACCGTGTTATTTCTGTCTCTGATCCTTAGAAAGCTTGCCATTTAATCACGACAGACTCTTGAGAAGTTTACTTCATAGGGGACACCCTTTGATTCCCAGAGTCCTCTGCCATTCCTTGCTGAAGCCTCTGCCCATCATAGAGTTTGTAAATCCAGTTTTTGGTAGCCGTGGACATCTTCCGCACGTATTGGTTAATAGGGGGATCAACGAAGGATCCTAAACCTCCAACAACCTTTACCTACAGACCTAGAACAATGACATGATTCTATTAAACCTCACTGTTTATATACTGTTGTGTGTCCAGCTCATTGGTACAGCTGTGGAGTCAGTCATTGCTTATTTGTCTTTCCTTTTTTTGCTGACATCTTAATACTCCGTCAAGAAGACTGAGACGAAGAAGTGCTTTAGCGAAATTAGCTTTTTTCAGAAATGTTGTGAAAGTATTTTCAAAAAGTCCCTTCAACAAACTACTGAGACAATGTTTCAAGTGCCGAATCTTTAAGATAAACATTGTGTCGTCTACTTTATTTGGCTTAAATATGATTTGAAGTTTGATGGCATCATGTGTGCAATGTGCTGTTTTTTCCCCCCGATATCATTTGTGTTATATAAGTAGGTTGATGAGGGCCCTGCTGGAGTAGGTTTTGGGTCTACTCACTTCATCTGACGTCGAGAGCCCACCTCCTTCTGCTCCTGTGGGTTGTAGGGGGTTAAGTTTTTAAATAAGATAGAAATAAAAATACAAAGGCAGCCAAAAGCTCTTATATTGGCCAAATGTCCGTGTTTAGGTAGCATCCGTGTGATTGGCGGCTAGTGCTACGGAACATGCCCAGGAAGTATGCTTCCTCATTTCAGAAGAGGCCGCCGGGGAGGAAGAACGTGGTACATGTCTCATTTTCTTTCTTCAGTAGCTAAAGAACATCTCTTATTGAGCAGAGGTGTGACAAACACCGCAGTGAATAGATTGCTTCAGAGGTGTTCTCGGTATTCCCAGGTTATTGTTGGTAAGACTGAGCTCATTATACCGAGATTAAAAGAGTATGCCAGACGTGACAACCACATAGCTTTCTTCAGAGTCACCGAGAAACTGTACAGTCATACCTTGATCAGAGTGGGTCTTGTCTACTTACGCATGCTTGTATTTAATTTACTAGTGCAAGCAAAGTATGTGTAACGCTATACAATGAAACTTTAATTTGTTAATGATTGCGATCAACACAGGATGTTTGTGAAATAAGTACGAGATTCATCCTACGCAGTACAAGATCTCTTTCTAAGAGCAACTTTGATAGAGCAGCCGGTGGCTTTAATTCCTTCCGGCCACCTCATTGATTGTGTTATTTATAACCATTGTACTGGCATGTTCAGCGGTACTGTGCAGTAATCGGCATCCTTGCATGTTAAAGCCCTTAGAGAATTAGGATAGCCATTTCACAATTTAGAAAGCTGCGCACTTGTTGCGAAAGCTGAAATATGGACAGAGCGTGTCCTGGAATGTTATCTGATTGACAGAGGATATGGTGGCTCATATAAAGGAAGAGGTAACAATACATCTGGAATGAGGAGAGCTATAAATATTCATGTCCTCTGCTTGGTCATCTAAAAAACATTCCACCGCCTTACCATCAGTACATGCCTCTGATTAATGCAACCACCCAAAATCAGTTAAGAGAACTGATCCAACAATGCCAAAAATGGCAAATTTAATATGCATGTTCTAGGAGCAGTTTCATGAGAAGTGGTGCAACAATGAATGGTCTTCAGAGGAAGTCCTAATTTATGCAGCGATCAGACACTTTGACATACCAATTCCCCCCCACACACGCACCCATGTCAAAGCCTCCTAAATAATTTAAAATAAATGGATACATTTTACATAAGCATATATTTTGAATTATCACATATGCAGAACTACTTTTGGGGGCCACAACATGGCTCTCAGCCATAGTAATAAGGGTTATGGGAGTCCACCAAAGTGGGTGCACCAGAGGTAAAACAGGTATTTCCCCCTTTATTGCATTTCTTTAGTATACTTCTAGCATTTAACTCCCACACAAAGGGTTAACGTGGCAACCTCTGCGTTTAATGTAATCTTTGCTGTGGTTGTGTAGGATTGTGATGATTCGACTCCAGCACAGTCAACATTTCCTGAGCGAGGAGCGGCTTGGCCTGGGTTTTTATGTTGTAATTGTAGGTGTCACTGGGTTCTTTTTTTCACAGTTTCCGTTCCGATCTGTAGTTATCTCTGACAACGTACTCTGTGGTTGAGCTTTAAGTTTAGATGAGCTTTGTATATTGGGTGGAATAGATTGCTGTAACATTGGATATGATGTCAGGCTAAGTCAGCTTTATTCTTTTTTGTCTCATTCTCTGTTTCATTCATTTACATTTACATCCACTATTCACTCATTACTGCTGTGGCAAATGTTCTTAGGCATAATATATTGAAATGCCAGTGGCCTGCTTCAGAGGAATTTAGGTGACGTAATGACTAAAACTATAAGTATTTATAAACTGTATCTTACAAATTTCAGAAATACAAACATAACTATTTTATTTACAAATCTCAGGCTACATGAATTTCTGTCCATGTTATTGCTGTGGAGCCCTGTGATATGCTCATCAAATGTTCTGAGCTCCTGCAAAATAGAATAATAAGGGATTTTACTCCTCAGAGAGACGCTGTCCTACAAGAACATTGCGATAGGAGATTGTAAAGTGGTTGTTTTGCATTCTTTTCTCATCTGTTTTATAGAGACAGGCTCTTTCATTTTTTTTTTTTTGCTCGTTCCCTGAAATGTGTGTTCATCCTCCTGAAGACTCTTCCTCGGTGCTGCCGGTGCACTGAAATCCGATCAGGAGCCAGCAGGGAAACCGGACACTCGTCCTTCTGTCACTCCTTTACACATGGTGCTCACAGTCTGAAAAGCTGGACGGCCACCGCCAGTGAACAGTAATTCAGTAATAAAACGTTAATAAAACATATTTGGTATATTTTCCCACATATAGACAATAGAGCTTGAAGATACCCAGTGGTTAATCCATAATAATGGGACTTGTAGTATAACTGTTCACTCTTCATGGTAAGAGGCCATGTTTGAACTCATCGATAAAATCTAGAATCATAGGAAAAATACATTTTGTGTGACCGTAATGAATGTGTTAACCAGTGTTTTTATATATATTTTCTTTAAATTCTCTTATTTAAGGCTATTACTAAGATGACTCAAGTCTCCATCTGTACTGCTCTCTGAAGTGTATAAAAAAAATATATTTTTTTCTCTCTCCAAGACATCTAGAAACAGTTTTTGTTACTGATAAGCTGCAGAAGATGGAAATAAACAAGTTTCGTTTTAATAATTCCCTCCTATAAATGGTCCCACATGTGTGTTAGTGGTCTGTGTACAAGTACATTATCTATCTATCTATCTATCTATCTATCTATCTATCTATCTATCT
>VKOC01015918.1:0-10379 GCA_009364415.1 Spea multiplicata
GTATAAAGCATTTCTGGGGACAGAGTGGCAAGCCTGGGGGCAGGTTTGCATAACTAGGGGGGGAGGTTGGCAAATAAAAGGAAATTAAAAATATATTTTTCTCAATCATAGCTTTTATTAAATATGAAAAAATAGTTTACATGAATTAATATTTACTGATAAAACTTTTTTTCCTATAGGGTCGTCTTATATTCAGGCTTTTTGGTTTTTTCCTAAATTAATATTTTGATTTTGGGGGGGTCGTCTTTTAATCGAGCAAATACCGTATATACCTGTTAGCAATGGGTGCAAATATCTAAACTCAATAATTACGAGGGGCAACACATTTTTGGTCACATAGCATACATTCCCAGTGAGGGACATTAAGGAGTCAATGACAATGTCAGGCACATTAGGGAGCATCGTAAAATCTAAAAGATATGTTACAATCATTATGGGTTTAGAAGGAGCTAAAGAGAACTGACCTGTCAAAACAACATTTAACATGTTGAGAAGATGTTCAATGCTCACATGAAATACAGGGAGAGACTTGTAACTTTTGAAGCGCACATCAAAAGGCAAATGTACAATAGCAAAGTGGTGCAACCTTCTGCTTGTAAATAGCATTTTGTATTGTCTTTGAAAGTAGTAGTTTCTATTTGTAAATTCTATCTCTGATAGTGTGATAACATCTGTAAAAAGAAACCTTTGTTAAACATGTGTTAAGTGTCTTCTGATCTTTGTAAATCTGTTTGTAAATATATTTGTAAAAATAGTTTACATGAATTAACATTTACAGGTAAAACCTTTTTCCTATAGGGTCATCTTATATTCAGGTTTTTTTTCCTAAATTAATATTCAGATTTTGGGGGTCGTCTTATAATCAGGGTTGTCTTCTAATCGAGCAAATATGGTACTTTGTAAACCTTCGAATTAATGATTACAATAAGTTCATGCTATATAGTGTTTCTTGTGTACATCATCATCCATTCCCAAAAAATTGTATAGCTCTTTCAAATGGTTCTAAATGGTCATCAATATTAGTGGTGCTTTTTTTAAGAATTCAGAAACTGTCTCCTTAAGTAATTTACTTTCCTTAGGGGTATTATAGACAGGTGTGAGTGACATTCTTTCCTGATGATATTTTGACAATTGGGTTTTAAGTTGTTGTACTTATGCATGACAACAATCAATATTATACTTCCACTCAATTTCCTTACCCATAGCATCAAAGTAACAGTAATTAAGCCTATTATGATCAACAATTATATCATTAATATTTAATCTCAACTGTTTATAGTCTACCTGGGTATCTGTTACCTGACTCAGGGCTATTTGGAAAGCATCTAGCTCCATTTTGGAGACTAGTCAATCCTTTCCCCTAAGCTTTACCATCTTGCAACAAATAAAAGGTAATTGCAAGAAAGTAGGGCCATGAGGAAACAACCTTCCTCTTCCCCTTAAATTTTGGCTACAATGGAGTTCAAGTATCTAAGAAGAGGTGATCCGGCAGACCACTCCTTTTAAAGGTGTCGAAGCATTTCTGTTTCAGAAGAAAAAACCCATTCACTAGGCATAGCACTTGCTCTGCTGGGCGCTAATATTTTATATCCACTGACGGGTATTTTGACACAAAGCATACATCGTTATCACACATTCTCACACTATCATTTACATTCTCTAAATGTCGGACTACCTTCTTCACTGACCACTACCCTGTCCCTGTCTCCTTGCACTGCAGCTTGGCTTCTTCTCTTACATATTTTCATTTTTCTGTCTTCTTTCTTTATCCCCTTCTCTGTGGATGTGGCCTCCAGGCAAATTTCCACAAAAAGGCAGAGACCCGAGGCACACCCACTCCCCATACTGGTGGAACAGGGGAGAGGCTGTCTGTATGGCACAGAAGTGGTCGGCAGAAAATGTGGGAAACATTCAGAGAGAACATGAATGAGAGCATGAGTGAAAAAGCATGAGTGAGTTTAAGAGAGCATAAGTGAGAGTATGAGAGCATGTGAAAGAGCATGAGAGAGTGTTTTCCAAATATAATAATCTGAACAGTCAGATGTCTAGTGTACAGTATAAATGTGAATGTGTGTGGGGTGTGAGTATACAGTGTTAGACTGGATGGAGTGTCTACATATATAGTGTTAGTGTGTTTGAGCCAAGAAGTAGATGTGCAGAGTAGTGAAGACGCTGTAAAGAGTAGGGCAGAAACAATGTAGGCCCTGCATAATAACTGCTCTGCATCCTACTCCATATAGCTTGTATAATTTGTTATAGACAACAAACTAGGCAACAATGTGCAATGTCAGTCAGCAGTTGCTAAGGCCAGTAAGGTATTGTCATGGATAAAAAGGGGCATCAAGTCGCGGGATACAGATATAATTTTGCCTCTGTATAAATCAATGGTAAGGCCGCACCTTGAATATGCTGTGCTATTTTGGGCACCTATTCTAAAGAAGGATATCATGGCACTAGAAAGGGTGCAGAGGCGGGCTACAAAATTAATAAAAGGAATGGAGCACTATAGTTATGAAAAAAGGTTAACAAATTTAAATGTGTTTAGTTTAGAAAAACAGCGCCTCAGAGGGGATATGATAGCATTATATAAATATATTCGGGGCCAATACAAACCATTGTGTGGAAATCTGTTCATAAACAGGACTATGCATAGGACACGCGGTCACGCCTTTTTTTCTGAAATATGAATACAACTTTACAAAAAAAGCTATGGTGAGAATGATAATAAATCAGCTGCTGTACATGTTGTAGAATAATGCTACTGTATGGCAAGTATTTCCTGAGATATTGTCTAAAGCATATCACTTGCAAAAAAACAACTAGCTTGCTTTTCTTGGAGGCAGAAAACGACATTGACTCTTACTAATGATGTTATTGGATGAAATGTATTCCCAATGCACCCCTGATATTCAAAGCATCCAGGTGCGGTGTGCCCTGTGCTATCACCTAGATGCAGTTCTGCATTATGTATTCACATTTTCTGCCTTCTCCCGCACCATCCCGCAAAAAATACCAACTTTGCATTATCGATATTTTACTTATGTCGGCAACGGCTACAAAGGGTGCATTACTGGCTATGCCAGTAAAATACTGGTGTACACCAAATCAGGCAAACACTGATTTAAAACTTCTGGCTTCTGTCACAGAAAGAATTTTGTGAATTGTATGCATTGGGCATGCACTGAATTCTTGCTTTGTCTTGTGTACTTATTGATCATTATTATTCTAGCAATCACCCGGAAATCTTACTTTTTGTGACTTTTATGAGTTTTTAGGTTGTGCGCTCCTCTATTTTTGTATATTTTTTGTTTTATGTATTAAGTAAGATACAGAAAAAGAGTCAGACCCTCCTTGCCAGGTATCTTCTGGATCTCTACAAAAATCCTTCAAGGAAGCTCCTTACACTACTGGGCATCACATCATCAACAGAATTATCTGTATAGGCTGCCGATTCCATATACATACACATTATTATGTTGGATTCAGGCACTTTGGGTACCTTTATGCATCATTCCAGTTTTCTCCCAATTACCAAATAGCGACCTCTTAAATATACATATTTATTTTAGAATGATGTTTTTTAGTTTTTGCTGGTTTTGACATGGACATTTGGGTGCAAATGCAAATCGTCTTTTATGTAATTATGTCATTATATTCTGAACAGGTCTTACTATATAAAAATGATGCTTATTGCATTCAGTTAGAATTTGCAAGAAAGGTTTTTGTGGATTTATTAAGAAAAAGGAAATGCAATGTGCTACAGCTTTGAGATTAGTTTATTGACAATTTCAAAATAATTTAAAGCTCAATAATTTTCCAGGTCTATACACTGTTGTAACATAAAAGTTACTTACTCCCTAGTCTAATAAATAATCAGGGTGGTTGACTGTTATCAGCTGTGTCAGGCTATTGATTTGTCCGTCTTTATACATATTTTATATACAGTATAGATATGTGATACAAACAACAGTACAAAAAAGGTATTTTCATAGAAACACGGCAGATGAGAACCATTTGGCCCATCCAATCTGCCCAACCTCTGAATACTTTCCTTAGTCCCTGGCCTTATCTGTTACCTATACAGTCATAAAAGCTACACACCAGGGAGTCTGGAGCAAGCGGGGCAAGTTGGGGGGGAGTGGCATATCTAGGGGGGCTGAGTGGCATATCTGGAGGCAGAAGTGCATATATGGGGGGGCACAAGGCATATCAAGGGGCATAGTGGCATATAGGGGAATATAAGGCATATCAGGGGGGCAGGGTAGTATTGTTTTTTTATTATCCGATTAATCTAAAAAATAATATATGAAATAATTTTTAGTTGCAGCCCTAAATAAATCCGCTAACGGTTTTGCTAATACACCACCAAACTCTTTAAATAATTTGTTGTGTATCGCATCAGGCCCCATTAACTTATTTGTCTTCACAACTGAAGTAAAACCTCCTAACTGAGGACTGAGGCAGTCAGCTAGACCTTTATCCTCTTCTACATAGCCTCATTCTTTTGTTTTTAATCTTACCACTCCTTGTTTTACTTTCCTTTTGTCATTTATATATCTAAAAAATGTTTTATCTCCCTTTTTTTACGGACATTCTCTCCTGCATGTCATTTAGCAACTCATATAACTTGCTTTGCCTCTTTCTGTCTAATCTTATAGATCTGTCAATCTTCCTCACTTTTGTTTTTTTTTTTACTATTCTGGCCACTTCTGCCGAGTACCACAGTGGTTTCTTTAATTTTTTGCTCTTACCGACCAGCCTAATACAATTTTCTGTTACCTTCAATAATTCAACATTTAAATAATCACATTTCTCCTGGACTCTATTTAAATGGTACCAGTCTGATCGTGATTCCTTTACACATATTTTCATTTTAGAAAAGTCAGCTTTTCTAAAATCTAAAACTTTTGTTTTTGTGTGGTGTGACTCAGTCACTGTTCATATATTAAACCACACAGAATGATGATCACTAGATCCCAAACTTTCACCTACAGAAATATCTGTTAACAAATCTCCATTTGTGAACACTAAATCCAATATGGCCTCCTTACGAGTTGGTTCCTCAACCACCTGTTTTAAAGATAATCCCAATAAGGAGTTTAGAATATCCGCACTCCTGGTACAACCAGCTACTTTTGTTTTCCAGTTCACATCAGGGAGATTAAAGTCACCCATGATTATAACATCCCCCTTCACTGTCATTTTAGCCATTTCCTCCACTAGTAGATTATCGAGTTCTTCTACTTGTCCTGGGGGTCTATAAATCACACCTATGCGAGTTACTTTACTTTTGCCAAATTGTACTGTAACCCAAACCGACTCTAAGTTCTCTTCACCAACTTGTATTAAGTTAGATTTTATGTTATTTTTCACATATAGGGCCACCCCTCCCCCTTTCCTGCCCTTTCTATCTTTCCTATATAAAGAGTACCCCGGTATTGATATGTCCCAGTCATTTTTCTCATTATACCATGTCTCAGTAACAGCCACTATATCAACATTCTCAGTTGCCACAACTGTTACAAGTTCATGGATCTTATTCCCTAAACTGCGAGCATTTGTAGACATGACCTTTAGCTTGTCATTTTACACCGATGCTGCAATCGCTTTCTGTCCTTGCTTTGGGGGGCAAAATATATGCTTCTCCCTATTTTCTTTATAGACCAAGCCCCCAGATCCACCCACCTGGTTACTAAGTAAATCGCCTTCCCTTTCTATACTGTCTAACCCGGTATTTATTCCCTCCCCCCCATTCCTAGTTTAAAATCTCCTCCAACCGTCTAACCATTCTCTCCCCAAGCACATTGGACCCTCTTGCATTTAGGTGCAATCCATCACGACTATAGAGATTGTACCCCAAAGCAAAATCAGCCCAGTGCTCTAAGAACCCAAAGCCCGCCTTCTTACACCAAGACTTCAGCCATGCATTTAGCTGCCTAATCTCCCGCTGCCTTTCTGGTGTAGCGCATGGCACAGGTAGTATCTCTGAGAATACTACCTTGGAGGTCCTTTTCTTAATCTTACTACCCAAGTCCCTAAAATTATCTTTTAGGACACTCCATCTTCCTCTTACTATGTCATTGGTGCCAATGTGCACCAAGACAGCTGGATCCTCACCAGCCCCTCCCAATAATCTATCCACTCTGTCCGGAACATACCGAACCCGGGCACCCGGGAGACAGCAAACCATTCGGTTGCTGCGATCAGAGCTACAGATTACCCTGTCTGTTTTCCTGATTATTGAATCCCCTACCACCACAACCTGCCTGGGCTTTCCTTCCTTTCGGATCCCCTGCACATTGGATGAGCTGCTCTCCCGGCTGTTAGGGAGAACAGCTTTTTCCGCAAAGCCTACCTCTGAGTCTGCCTCCCCAACATGCTCACTTAAAAGGGCAAATTTGTTGGGAGGGAGAGACTCTGGGCTGGCTTGCCTCTTCCTCTTCCCTTCCCCACTGCAACCACGTCTTACTGTCACCCAGCTATGTGCCTGACTCCCTTCTGACTGATCTCCTCCCTCATTGCTAGGGGCCCCATCTAGACTTTGCTCAGTGAGCAACAGACTCCTCTCAAGGTTGTCAATCTCTCTCAGTGTTTCAATGTGCCTCTTCAGAGCACAAACCTCAGCTTCCAGAGAGACCAATTGATCACACTTACCACAGCGATATGGACCCAGGAACTGCTGTTCCAAGCATGCATACATATGGCATGATGTGCACTGAGTGAAATCTCCAAGCTTGCTCATACTTTACAAAGGGACGCGAGTATTGAATTTAAACAATTGCTTTATGTCACTTACCCTCCTTGCACTCTTGTGTTGCACTAACTGCTGTGGTGCACAAACTGGTCACTTACAGAAAGCAAGTCACTTAGAAAATGCAAGCCCCTTACAGTGAGCAAGCTCTGTGAGTTTAACCACTTCCTTATATACAGAGCAACACAGTTAATTGATTATAAACCCCACCCTTAACTAATTACACTCTAGAAAATGGGAGAGAAAATAGTCATATGATGGAGGGGGAAGGCTGCTGTAAGGCTGACAGAGTATTTTAATATGCATTATTCTTCTTCTCAGATAGTCTCTTTAAGTGAGTCTCCCATAGTGGATTTATAAATTAACCCAATCCCACTGAGCCAAGGAAGGTGAGGATTAAGTAGCTGAAAAACAATTGCAGAGTTCTAAAAACATGGTTTGTTGATAGGTTAGGTGTAAGAAACCATACTGAGCTAACATTAAGTGGCTATCATGCTTTATTAATATAGTTAATTACATAGCTTGATACTTAGGAATAAAACTCTTCACATTACAGCTTTTGCTGGGGTAGTATTCACTAATATTTTCCATTGAATGTGCTGTGGGTTTGCAGGTCTGTTTTACCAAAAATATATGTTCCCTCTTTAAAGACTCTACAGTCTGGTTAAATCATTTTTATAGTATGAATTGGCAGTATTTAAACAGTTTTCTTTCATTCTCCTTTGTGCTAATTTATTCCACAGCAACCTGTATGTGTGGATTATTTTATTTCCATGCACTTCAGATGAAATATATTGGGCATACATAGCCCTTCTTTGTGAATACATTTCATGTAACCATAGCAGACAGGGAAACGTTCAAATCCAATTAGGTGTTATAATGGCAAGAAAACGTAAGTGAACCCTTTGGAATTACCAGCATTTATGTATAAATTTGTCTTAAAATACAAAATGCTCTTAGTTACAATAATGAACAAACACAATCTGTGTTAACCAACGACACAGACTTTATTGTATTGTTCTTGTCCATATTGAATATATTTTTCAAACATTCACAGTGTGTGTTGGAAAAAGTATGTGTTCCCCTAAGATAATCACTTCAACAAAAGCTAATTGGAGTCAGGCGTTAGCAAACATGGAGTCCAATCAATGAAATTGGATCGGAGGTGTTTTAGAGCTGCTTTCTCAAAGAGTTTGCATATTCATTAGACAATTTTGTAATGTGCCTACTCTCTCTAGAAGTGGGCACCCAGTCAAGAACAAAATGTGGGTTTTTCAATGAGGTAAAAAAAACTCTAGAGTAACAGCTGAAGGCTTGAATGGATCACTGGAGCGAGTTAACATATCTGTTTAGTCTATCATATGCAAAATATTGAACAGGTATGCAGTCGATGGCAGGACCCCACAGGGGAAGCAGCTGCTTTCCAATTTAACATCACTATTTGCCTGAAGTTTGCCAAAGAACACTTTGCCACTCTACAATGCTACTGGGAGAATGTTTTGTGGACTGATAAAAATAAGGTTGAATTGTTCTGGAAGAACATATGGCACTACATATAGTGTAAAAAGGGCACTGCACAGCCACTGACATTAGCAAGAACACCCCTACATCAGTGAGACCACCCCCGGTGTCAGCTGCGTCCCACAAGGCTAGGCTCGGGGTAGTGGAGCCCAGAATTTCCCAGATATGCTCGTGACTCACATTTTATGAATAATTAATGCAGAAAACAAGGTAATTCCAAAGGGTTCCCTTACTTTTCCTTGCCACTGATCATATATAATATCCTTTCAATGTACACTTAATAATGTTTAAAGTTCTGGTCCATAAACCCTAGCGAACATCAACTCATTTTACGGAATGAACAAGTTCTCTGCACTTGGCAAATTACTTTGGCAGGATCATTTTCAGCAGGAGAGCTGGCAAGTAAGTGTTTTATGTGTTTTTATATGTTGAATTGCAAACATTCATCTTTAAGATCTCCATGCCACTGACTCACCCTTGCTACAATTTAATAATCCTCACCACCTCAACCTTCTAATAGATTGTAAGCTCACAAGAACCAGTTTGTCTTATTGTCACACTGTATATTGTGAATATGATGTTATTCCTATTTTCTATGTCCCTTATAGTAATACAGCCACATAATCTGCTAAAGGTCTCAAAATAAAATCGAAAGTAAAAGAACTGGAGTAGACGCATATCTAGGAGGCTAGTAGGCAGCTCTAGAATTTATTGAATAGTGTTTTGTGTTCTGATTGCCTGAAGATTCCACATGGTGCCTACAGCTCTGAATTAAATGCCCCTATGTTTTACATTCCTTTCTACTAGAAATGAACAAGAAGATCCACTTATGGTTTCTCGTGTGGTTTCTCCTTGGGAATAAAATGGTGAAACCCCTTGCTCTCTGTGCCTAGAAAGATAATAACAGCATCTGGCTAACAAGGCCTTGTTGGGGGTGGAAACATCTTAGATTCTTATACTCTAATGCAAATAATTCTTGCCACTTCTTACCTGGGCTACCAACGTGGATAGGGTCAATCTGGTACGTTGTTTGAAGTAAATGAGTAAAAAAAAACCAACTTAGTGCTCTGGCAGGAGTTGTGTGATAACCTCAAGTTCTTCATTCAAGGAAAAGTAATACGATATATTTATCTTAATATATATATACTATGGCAATATACTAAAATTGTCTACTTTGTTTGCAGGACCTCTAGTGTTTTGCCTCTGGAATTTCAGTTTTTGAAACAGTACATTTAATAAAGGTTGCATTATTATTATTATTATTTATTGTTTTATATAGCGCCATCAAATTCTGTAGCATTGTTCAGTTATATAGAATGTTGATATAGTGGCTGTTACTGAGACATGGTATAATGAGAAAAATGACTGGGACATATCAATACCGGGGTACTCTTTATATAGAAAAGATAGAAAGGGCAGGAAAGGGGGAGGGGTGGCCCTATATGTGAAAAATAACATAAAATCTAACTTAATACAAGTTGGTGAGGAGAACTTAGAGTCGGTTGTGGTTACAGTACAATTTGGCAAAAGTAAAGTAACTCGCATAGGTGTGATTTATAGACCCCCAGGACAAGTAGAAGAACTCGATAATCTACTAGTGGAGGAAATAGCTAAAATGACAGTGAAGGGGGATGTTATAATCATGGGTGACTTTAATCTCCCTGATGTGAACTGGAAAACGAAAGTAGCTGGTTGTACCAGGAGTGCGGATATTCTAAACTCCTTATTGGGATTATCTTTAAAACAGGTGGTTGAGGAACCAACTCGTAAGAAGGCCACATTGGATTTAGTGTTCACAAATGGAGATTTGTTAACAGATATTTCTGTAGGTGAAAGTTTGGGATCTAGTGATCATCAGTCTGTGTGGTTTAATATACGAACAGTGACTGAGTCACACCACACAAAAACAAAAGTTTTAGATCTTAGAAAAGCTGACTTTTCTAAAATGAGAAAATGTATAAAGGAGTCATTATCAGACTGGGACAATTTAAATGGCGTTCAGGGGAAATGGGATTTTGTAAAAGCTGTTTTATTGAAGATAACAGAAAATTGTATTAGGCTGGTCAGTAAGAGTAAAAAATTAAGGAAACCGCTGTGGTACTCTGCA
>VKOC01015919.1:0-33543 GCA_009364415.1 Spea multiplicata
AGAAAGCTCTGTTTGTCCTGAAAAAAATATACATAATGTGTGTGGGTGCACAAAACGAAAAAGAAGAAAATTACAGCTAAACAGCAACACAGAAAAATGTTAAAAGAGCCTTTGTCCCAAAAATGTACTACAAGTAAGAAACGGTCTTGTCATTAAGGGGTTAATGACAAGATACAGATATATCTGAAAGATAAAGAAACATGGTAAACATAAAATGGAGCTGGAACATGTATTGCTTTTATTTGCACCAACAGCTTTTAACCACTCCTCCTTATTGGATCTATCCTCATTTGACTCCAGTGAAATGAATTTAAGTGTCCTTTGTAACTGCTTCCTTGCAGTGACTTACAAAAACAAAATGGATGACGCACACATGCACCCTTGTAAAGCATATAATACATGAGATTTTTAATGACCAAATTGATTTCTAGCTGATAGGCAGGTGTTGCATGGAGTCAAACTTTAAATATTTCCTGTAATGAAGACGCTACTTGTGGCGGATCAGAGCAGAGAAAGCAATTGTATTGTGTTAATTTTGCCTGCTTTATCGTCTGGCAGACTTTCTCTTGGAAAGTGTTTGTAAGAATTGGCAGAGCTTCTATATGAGAGGGAAGTACAGACTGTTCTTGCCTAAAACAAAACAGGAAACTTTGGAAAGGCTGATCTGGACACTCTCCACATATTATGCACCAGTATTGCCGAAGTCCTTCCTTAGAAGGTGAAATTTGGTCATCTAAGCATTGAACTGCCATGAATATAACTTGGTTGCAGAAAAGTTTAACCATTATAACATTTTGCTTCCATTGCTACTACTAAACTACTAAACCAGTACTGTCCCATCAAAGACTTCATAAGTGTATTTCAAAAAAGCTACTGCATGACTTTAAGGTTTTTGAATGTTTTCCATGACCCTTTTTCCCCAGTGTTAATGACGGTATGTAAATTATTGTATAGATAGACATAATGGTGATATATTTCGAGGATTGCAGCATAAGCTGACTTGTCACCACCCCCTGTGGACACAAATTAATGTCCCAATGTCTATAATAGGGCACACATAATGTGAGGAAGAATAACATTTTTTTTATTATTCTTGATTAGAGTAAATTTGATGAGATCTGATGCCTTTTAAACTAGACCTAGTATGAGCGCTCTATTACACAGTCCATCATGTTTACCCACTCTTTTCTTCAAAATCTCCAGTGAAGTCTAACAAAATCCCTTAAAAAACGAAACTCATCTTGCAGTATGATAGATGTTCTACTTTAAATGTATATCTCATCCATCCATCTGTCTGTCTGTGCCACTGACTTTGCACCAAACAGCTCTTACTTGGCAGCTACTCAAGTGGAGAATGAAATGTCAAGAAATAATAATTTGGCAAAGTCCAGAGACTGCAACTTATTGATTTAATAAATACACACAGTGATGGTTTAGAAAGATTACTCTCATGTTCTAGTCAGCTACCAAACCTCCTACAGTACATTGGAAATTGTAATATGAAAACTATTTTTGTTACACAAATATGTATTGTCCTTAAGGCAAGAATGCATTTTGCATGCAGTGGCTGGAAACTCAGTGTCAGGAAAAGTAGAACTCTGTAAAGTTATGTTACTAGATTGTTATGTAAGCACATATCTGGTGGCAGGCTGCTTTATTATGTAACTACTTATATAAGCCTTAGTTGAGACAGAGATTTGTAACACCCACATTGTCATAGTTACAGAGACAGCTTAGCATCCTATGCAGTCCCATGAACAGAGAATGCATACTAATGCACTTTCTAAGTAGTTTAAAATGCATTATTCTTAAAAAAAAAACATCTTATGGAGAAACTTCCAACTCCAGAGCTTAAAAAAATCCACTTACTTTAAAGAGAAACTCCAACTCCCGAGCTGCAACATGTTGATCCTTTCAACTTTATTGGTTTTACATCAACATTTAGCTTCTTAAAATAGCAAACACATGTCAAGAAAGCACTCTCATTGAAATCACTTTCAGCACATGAGGGGTCTAGTGAGACACACTCTTGCACCAGCCACCGCTATAGAGCTGGCTGGCAGCTAGTATACAACATGGGTACAGGCAGCAGGAGATGTGTTTGGCCGAACACATCTTATGCCAGTGTAGAAACTGGTGAGGAAAAAAGCAAATAGGGAGCTTTAGGGATATTCTCACAATTCATCCATGCGTTTGCAAGGGAAAAATGTGGGGGGTTTTCATTAAATAATACGATAATCAGTTAATTTTGGGTTTTGTTAGTTGTTATTGTTCCATTTAGACTGGCCAACGGACTACAATGATGTACCACACTTAATCAGACATTCAGAAGGCAGTGGGGAATCTTTAATGTATATAATAATTTTTAATTAGACAACTGTATGCTTCCAACTTTGTGGCACCAGTTCCAGAATGAATGTGTCACTGTGCACAAGACAAGGTCCATTAAAACATGGTTTAATGAGTTTGGTGCGGAGGAACTCGAGTGAACTGCACAAAGCCCTGACCTTAACCCCATTGAACACCTGTGGGATGAAATAGAACAACAATTGTGAGCCAGGCCTTCTCTTCTAACATTGATGCCTGACCTCACAAACACTTCTTTTGGCTGAATGGGCACAAGTTCCCACAGACACACTCCAAAATCTGATGGAAAGCCTTCCAGACAGGGTGGAGGCTTCAAATAGCCTCAAAGGAACGCCCAACTCAATATTAACGGACTCCATATTGATGTCCATGGTTTTGGAACAACAAGGTCATATAGATATGATGGTTAGGTGTCCATATACTTGTGATCATATAGTGATTCACTGCTAACAAAAATGTATTTGCATACATTACCCTTTACTGGAACTAAGGGGCCTAACCTAAACCATGAAAAATAGCTTAAGGCCATTATCCCTCCTCCACCAAACGTCACAGTAAGCACCACACATTCTGGTAGGCAGTGTTCTCCTGGCATCTGCGCAGTGGCTGTGTGCTTTACACCACTCCAGCTGACCCTTGGTATTATACAAAGTGATCTTTAGCTTGTATGCAGTTGCTCAGCCATGAAAACCTATTTCATATACCTCCCAACAATGCTTGTGCTGAGGTTACTTCCAGAGGCAGCTTGGAACTCTGTAGTAAGTGGTGCTACAAGAGAAAGATGAACTATGCGACCCTGGTAAGTGAGTGTGCATGGTCTACCGCTTCATGACTGAGCTGTTAATACTCTATCTAGATGCTTCTATCTAACAATAATAGCAACTACATTAGAGCAGGTCAGAAATTACATGAACTCACCTGTGGTACCATAAGACAGTGCCACAATTAAAGAATTGGATACCATCTTTCCTAGGGGTCTTAATTATGAATTTGACTTGATGCCTCTTATTTGATTTTATTTAAAATTCATGTTTTTTCTATAGTCTTCATTTTTTTATGATCAATTTCTATTTTCTTTTTCTTTTTTAGATTCAACTTCTTTACTCTCTGCTCTACATGTGCTGATGTCGTCTTATATTAGTTTCAGACCCTCATAATTCACATGATTTCATTGATAATTTAATAGCACTGTGTCACTTTAAGGGATTCTGTGCAAAATAAAATTTTCTCTTTTTTAAAATACATCACAGAATGTGCTATACTTTTTTGCTAACCTCTATTAACAATACACTTTATTAACTTTTTTAAAATTGGTTACTTCTATATCTACTTTGCACTTTATTTGATTGTGTCACATCACAATATACCATTGTATATTAATCTAATTTATGGTGATTTGGCCATTTCTTGGTTTTTGTAAATATTCAAGCTTTTTTTATCTATATTATAAGAACCAGTGATTTCTATATTTTTATTTTTTACTTGTTTTTATACACTATATGTGTCACATAACTATCTACTTCTTCACAATAGATCGTTTTTAACATTTGTCTGGTCTTTATGAGTGCAGATGGCGATCTGATGATATATGCACTTGGTAATGCTATTGCACTTTATGAATACACCTGCACTATTTTATCAAAGAGAATGCTCCAACGCATGCATGGAGTAAGCTTGCGCATGCGCAGAGCGTCACTACGCTTTACTGCTGACAAATACTTGCCTTTTCTTCTTATTTTAATCAACATTTTTGCTTTTGTTGATTTGATGTTTTGGTTTGATTTCATTCACATTTTTTTGGAGTATGAACACTGATTGTGTTTACATGGAACTGCACTAGTTAAATCTCTAAGTGTCCATTACTAACACTGATTACACACACTTTATGGGTATTTCCTTAATATATTGTTTTTGGTTATTTAATGTATATGAATCTTAATATATTTCTTTATTTGTCACTGGTCTTTGTTAACATCTAAGTATCATTTATTATGCGATGTATACTTTTGAATATTTGCTTATGTTAATACATGGTTACTAATTATACTACACATGGTGCCTAATTAGATTGGCTTTTTGATTGGCTATTCATTTATTGATATGTGCTATTTAAACCTTCACTTTTTACTTGTGTGGTTAACTTGATAAAGACCTCATTGTGAGGTCGAAACGTTGTTTTCTGTTTCCTACATTAAATCTGTCTGAAGGAACCCCTGCGTGCCTGGAGCCTTTTTCTATTTTAGTGCCACAATTACAGTCACTGAGCTCTTCAGTATTCAGTAGTATTCTACTGGAAATGTTTGTCTATAGAGATGGCAAACCTATACGCTTTATTTTATATACCGGTTAGCAATGAATGCAGCTAACACATAAACTCAATAATTAGAGTGGGTATCTACATACTTTTGGTCATATATTGTACTTGTAAATATTACATTACTTCCTTTAACCAAAGGAGACTGTTTAAGTGGCATCTCCTCTGTATACATAAGTGTCAGTCCAACCTAAGGAAAGCCATTGTGTGTATCATTATTATTATTTATTGTTTTATATAGCGCCATTAAATTCTGTAGCGCTGTACAATGGGTGGACAGGACAAAACAAGTAGTATGTAACATAACAATTTAACTTACAGAGACATAAGAACACAAGGAATGCCACTTCATGGTTCCTAATATATACACACATATGTATACATATAGAGATATGCAATCAATCTAAAATTAATACAAATTCAAAATAATAGTATTTGACTGGACCTATAAACCTGGAGAATGCGTCATACTTTTTGATATGCCAGCTGATAAGAAATGTACTATTCCATGGAATGTGTTTTTATATAGATATTTTTTTTTGCATGTGAACTTTGAACTGAAGAAAGGCAGTCTCTTGATAAGTGTAGCAGCTGTACTCCTGGTATCACCTCTCCCTGTGACCTTGCAGAATGATTAATTTCCAGAACAAAGGCGCAATTTACATGTTTTCCTTCTTTTATATTAAGTACATAAATAATCTCAAAGACACTTTGCAATGCTGCTTTTGAACAGGGGTGTAAAAAGAAACCACGGGGGCCTGGTGCGAAAATTGCCCCGGGCCCCCCAACTTCAACAGCTAGTCTGTGCCATCATTGCCTCCACACAACTAGTCTGTGCCTTCTTTGACCCTTGCCCCTTTCCAACATACAACATATTTAAACACACAAATTACACAGACTTACTCATACTCACTAACACACACTCCATCTCACCCCACTTATACAATTACACAATCCATGCTCATACACACACACACAAGAACACATGCATGCTCACACACACACACACACACCGAAGAACAGGGGTCGCAGGGGCCACACCGGGCCCCCTGGAGGCACGGGCCCTGTCACAGCAGTTGCAACCTGTAGTTACGCATGTTATACAAAAACCTACACGTTTTGATATTCACAAGAAGCCTTGTCTTAAACCTTGCCTTGAATAAAAGAGATCTCTAAATACTTAAAACTAATAATTGTTAATATGCACAAAGGTGGAAATGGTTAAAAAATTATCATCAGCCCATAGTTAAATAAGTTGCCCCTAAATAGAGACATTTCAGCATAGGTATTAAACAGCACTACTTGGCATAGTATCATGTGGACAGAAGAAACCACATGTGAGTTGTTCGAGAAGAACACAAAATCTATTTGTAGGAAAAAAGCAGAGCACAACAATATAAAAACCTCATCTCAACTGTAAAGTATAGTGAATGCGGCATCATGGTTTGAGGCTGCTTTGCTGATGAAAAATTAATTCTTATGTTTATAAAGACATTTTGCAGGGGAATGGTAAGGCTATCTATCCACCAAAGTTGGGTGACAACAATCCAAAGCACAGGAGTAATACAACAACAGAATGGGTTCAACAGAAGAAAATGCAACATGTGGAGTGACCCAATCCTTAACTCAACCCGATTGAGATGATGTAGCATGACCTCAAGAGAGCAATTCACACCAGACACACCATGGATATTGCTGAACTAAAACAGTTTAAAAAGGGGAACGGTCCAAAATTCATCCTGACAGTTGTGCAGGCCTTATCCACAACTAAAGGAAACATTTAATTGGGGTTTATTGCTGCCAAAGGAGGGTCATCCAGTTATTGAATCCATCTGAATTCAAATGATTTTTCAACCTTGCAATGTGAACGTTCACGTTCAATACACTTACATTGTGTGAGTGCTCTTAGTTGAAGAAGACTATGTTTGTATATTGCTGTGATGTAGTTTAATGATCAATATATACAGAAACCCAGGAAATTCCAAAGGGATTGTGTTTATGCTTTTACATATTTTTGCCGAGGGTTTGCTGATACATTGCCTTGTTGTATTTCTCATATACCATGATGATAGCAGAGTGTAATGCCTGTAATTTGGCCCTAAAATTACCTAAAATGGCCCTGCTCAAAATAAACACTTAATTCAGCACATGCACTACCCCCCCCCACTAATATATTTGATATGACCATCACTCATCACTCATTTGTAAAGACTGCTTTAACTCTGTCTGGTACTAATTCTACAAGTTTTTGCAGAATTTTACAATCCACATTATTCTAATGCTTTTTCCGAGCATCTCAGAGAATCCAAGGCTGCACATTGGTATTCGTCTTTCAACTGGGTTTAAATTATAGATGTTGATGCTGTATTTATATTAACTTGATATACTGCTCTTCTGGTAACTTTAGGTCTGCCTGGTCTTGTTTTGGATGAAAATGATTTGGTTTAAAAAAATCTATTTGCGAATGCGTTGTACTGCCCACTTAGAAATAGTTTTTCAGCACTTAGGAGAACAACCTGTCCTTGAAACGCTTCACTTAGCTCCTTTCTTATGATTAGAAAACATATTTTAATTGATGTCCTTCTCAAAGGCCCCAACAGGAGTACAAAAGCCTTAGCTGGACCACACTAATAGAATTAATCTCAATTAAAACTCAAATAAAACTCATTTGTTTCAGTGTTAAATAATTCATTCCTGAATAATAAATATCAACTGATAACAATATTTTATTACTTTTTAGGCTTGTGTAAATGGCCCAAAATGATCTTAATTAATCTTTTGTTTCGTTTTTGGTCAATTCATTTTCAGACACCACATTTTGGTTCCTGCCTGGAGGACTTTTTACATTCAGACATGTAATTCATTATCACTCACTCACATTCACTCTCTCATGCTTTTTAACACCCCCTCTCTGCATACTTTTTCCCCGCCAACCACATCTGTGTCTCTGTCTCCTTGCCACTCAACCCCACTTCTTCTCTTATTATTATTATTATTATTATGTTTTTTTTATATAGCGCCAACAGTTTACGCAGCATCTTCTTGGTCTTCTGGTCGGCAGAGAAGGTAGGAAGACATACAGACAGCGTGTGAGTGAGTGAGTGTGAAAAAGCATTGGGAGAGTGAATGAGGGTGAGTGAAAAAAACAATAAAAGAGCTCTTAGCTTCATTTTCATTGGGGGCCCCACCTCATTTTTTTGAGATTTGCACAATTTGACGAACTTTGTATGAATCCAAATGCACACATTACTTTTCACATAATATTCATTTTCACCTTATTTTGTTTGGTTGGACCAACACTTGGACTAGAAGGCATTTCACAGGGTTCAATTCAAAGTCTTACTGCTAAAAAAATAATGTATGGAAGTGAAATGTGTGCCTCAATACCTGTGCAAGTGCACTCAGCATCATGCGTGCATAAGTAAAACAATAAATGGTTGAAACACTACTCTTTTTGCTAAATGAAGGATTTCAGTGAGATAAACTCTGTTTGCTTCACATACTTTAGTGTGTAAATGAAATGAGTAGATAGGTGATAGGGTGATAGGGTTCATACATCATAAAAAAGCCATTTCTGTAGGATGATAAGGAAAATAGGTGCTGTATTAGAGATATTGATGATATAAATAATCATAAATGAACAGAGCAAAAAAAAGAAAAATTGAACAGATTGACACAGATAAGTTACACATCTGTCAGCAGAATATTTTAAATGTGAGCATGCACTGGCTATAAAACCTACCTGTAGTTAAAAGTGCAAAGGTAAACTTCCACACTAAGTTCCATTAACATTATCTGTATATCAACCCTACATAGTCTCAGCTGCAGCTGTACTACAGCATGTAAAATTCGTAGGTGTCCGGGTTTTAATTGCAAGATTGAGACACTGGTGGGACTGCATCTTTACTAATCAGGTTTTTCACATGAACAGTCAACACCCAACAAATATAAAATTAAATAAGTAATGGGCATAAATCAATTTCTTCTTACCTTAGTCTATGGCTTTTGTTGTAAACATATGCAGCTAATAGAAATACTCCAACCACCACATTCGATTAAATGCATATGATAGGTGGGATCTCTTTAAAATTTTCATGGCACCCCTCTTGAAAATGTATGAGGGTATTAGGTACATTAAAGCAGTCAATACAAGTGGTGTAAAGCTACAGCTTCTCCTTTAGGTATGTTTTTTTTTAAACTTTGTAGTATGCATATAAAATTAATCTCATATACATTGTTTATTTAGGGGACTTCAAGGGATGAAGGGGTTTCCCTTTAATCCAGTCATTATTTTTTTTCTCATAGTGAGCAAATAGATTCTGTAGCACTAGCCCATCTTCTGTCCCTTCTGTTTGATTTAGAAACTAAGAAGCCCTGACAGCCAGGCCTATGTTTACACTGATATCGCACACTTAATATCAACAAGTGTGATACCACAAAATGATTGCTCCATATACCTTTAAGTAAAGCATAATAACAATCTAATCTATGGTTGCTATACCTGGAAAGTGGGTGAAAAGCTCATGAGTAAAAAAATACATATGTTTATAACTTAAAGGTGAAAGGGTTCATAAGGTTTGAAGAGTTCATCTTTAAACTGTTGGAAGACTTTACAGTAAATTGCATTAACTAAACTTGTACCAAAATGCTACCACTAACTCCAGCTGAATCCTGCATTTTCAATAATCGTTTTTCAGGACTGCTTTAATATAATCTGCCTTCCATGCTCCCTAAGATATGATGAGAGGATGGGTGACAGATATGGAGGAACAAACAAAACATATGGTACAGGAATGTGCGCATGTGTGAGATGGAAAATGGGCATGGAGACATAGGCTGCCGTGTTAATAGGGATGATGGTGGGGAGTGACTTGGAAGTCATACACATTTCTGATAGATAAGGGGAAATTGTATTTCAATATTTAAATTGGGAACTAGGAAAGTGCAAGGGGGCATGAATAGCAGAATAGTAATGGGTGGCTAACACGGCCGATTCAAGGCTCTGGTGTGCCCTGAGCAAACAATATAATAGTGGGCCCCCTCCCATCCTTCTACCTACCTGCCAATCAAATGCAAAAACTGAGGAGTATAGGGCTTGTAGTGGGGGGGCAGACAGGGGGCTTGTAGTGGAGGGCCCACTAGCCCTGTTCCCCCCACTACTAGCCTCTATTCCCCAGCCACTACCCCCCCCACTGTGGGGGGACAGGTGCTGTAGTGGGGGGATAGGTAGTGTAGTGGAGGGGATAGGTGATGTATGGGGGGGATAAAGGATATAGTGGGGAAAAGGGGCTGAGGGAAAATTAGTTGATTATAAAATTTAAAACAAAATGTATTAAAAAAAACAAACAAGAAAAACTTTATAAAGTTATTCCCCCTCCCTGTGGCTTACCTTGGGCAGCAGGGAGGGGAATCCTTATGCAATGGAGGTCCAATGTGCTCTTGGCTGGGTTCTTATTTTGCACGTTTCAGCTCTAGTGTTTAGAGCATTGCTGTGGCAACCTACAGCAAGCTCTAAACACCAGAGGCGAGCACTCAATCTCTATAGAATTAAAGATGGAGTACGCGGACATCTTTTGAAATCATCTTCCTAGACCTCCACGCCACCACAGGCCCTCAGGTGGCCAGAAGAGGAAGAGCGGAGGGGGGCCCCTACAGTCAGATGGCCGCTTCGAATTCCATTACCGCGGACCTAGGGTGACCACATTTTATTTCTGCTACTCTGGGCCACACTATGAAGCTCATGAGATCACACACAGAGATATATATATATGTTAGACATGCATTTTTAACTAAATATGTACTTATCTCTTTGAAGTAAAGACTATGATTGAAATATGATTTCAAAATAACAGCTGAACTGCTCAGTTTCTTTAACACACAAACCCAGCTTTGCATGTATAGATCAATTGAAAATCACATGTGAACTCAGCACTGAAGGCATAGCATCAGACAAACAGTATTGTATTTGCAGGTATAGAATAATAATATATGGAAACATAGCTTTGCATGTGTAGATCAACTGGAAATCACATGCAAACTCAGCACTGAGGGTATAGATCAAATAAACATAAGGAAACAGCACTGCAGATATTGATCAACTGAATAAGACATAAAAACACTGTACTTGCAGGAATACATACATCATGTATGGAAACATAGCATATCAGATATGGATCTAAAGAATAACACACCAGCTTTGCAGGTATAGATAAATTGGAATTTGCATAAAAACACTGCATTAATAGTTAATAGGTATAGATAAAACCCAATAAAATACAGGCACAAATCACAGGTTGCACACCCCAAAGCCAGCCCTGGCGTCCACACTGCCCACATAGAACCTGACCAGCAACCAGATAACACACACAAAACTTGCCATCTTTGTCCCCAAACAGCACAGCATGAGTCAACTTAGTCTCCAAAGAGCCCGTCCTATGCCATCTTTGTGCCATAAACACCCTGCTTTACACTTTCATATTCATTAATGCATTCTCACAAATTCATTCTCTCCCTCATTCAGACAATTCATCCACACATTAATTCATACTCTCCCTCATTCAAACAATTCATCCACAAATTAATTCATACTCTCCCTCATTCACACACGAATTCATTTATTATCTCACTCAATCGCACTCTTTATTTCAATATTCTTACAACCATCTTTCTCACAATCTACCCCCTCTCCTTGCCTCCTCACAATCTACCCCCCTCTCCCTCCTCACATTCTACCCCCTCTCCCTCCGCACAATCTACCTCCCTATCCCTCCTCACAATCTACCTCCCTATCCCTCCTCACAATCTACCTCCGTATCCCTCCTCACAATCTACCCCCTCTCCCTCCCTCAGCCCCTCTGAATAAAGTGTAGCTAAAGGAGTTGTGTAGGAGAGCTATACTGTGAAAATTTACCACTCTTTAGTGAACATTTTTCACTATTTTGTTTCATTCTCACCATGTGTTCGATTTCTTGACTTTTACCCCATGTATTTCCTTTGTTGAAGTTGATGGCTTTTATAGGCCAACAAAGTACTTAGTACTTCTAAGTGTTTACCTTTAAGAGAACCTGCAGCAAAATGCCCCCTCCATAAACCTATTTTCATAATGGAGCAGACTAGCGATGAGTACACAATGCATGGGCTTTGGCGAGCAGGAGATGCGTTTGAAAATTATCATTTAAATAGGACACTCGTTTAAATGCCTTAAAGTGTGTATGATGGCTGGAATGTCCCTTTAAAACTACTACACCCCTGACACTGAGGGAAATACATTTGAGACAATTTGCCTTGCTGACACAGAGCAAGTAAATCTGAGTCTGCTGATGGTCATCATCTTGCTTTGGCTCTAGGAACCACTGACCCAGTTTTTAAATTCCCTTTTGTTGCTTATTACTGTAATTCTGTTTTGGGTTTGTGAGCAAATTAGAGCACAAGGGATGTGATTATGTTGGCACATGGTGCGTTAGTATACGTAAAAACACAGAATAAAAAAATGTTTGAAGCTTAATTTTGTGGAAGAAGCTGAGCAACCAGGGCAGACAATTACTGCAATGTCTTTTATAGTTTTGAATAATTGTTTTAGCAAACTTTATTTATAATTTCTTTATTTTAAGACATGAAATGGAAATAAGTCCAGTTTAAGAAACAAGATGATGAGATGCACCATGAGTAAGAATAATTTTCTGTACACATGTTTAATAGCAACCATGACTTTGTAAGGGCTATGCTAAGATGTAATATTTGTTGGTAAGAATAAATCCATACATCTACTTTAATTCACACATTCTATGTCATTGTACCAAACCCGCCAACATTAGAAATGGACCAAGAGACCAAGTTTTGTTTTAAGGGGTTTGGCTACGGGCAGGGCTTTACTGGGGATAATGTGGCTTTGTGACTTAATAATAGCAATTTACACTTAAAATAAGAATAATGTACTTTATTTACACAATTTATTTTGAAAACATTTTCTTCGGTTTCTACACACATTTACGTGCCTTCTCTTCGTTTGCCTAAAATGTGTATATAACATGTACCATATCTTCTTTGAATAAAAAGTATTTAAAAAAAAATAAAACAATACTAAATTATTCCCCTGGGTTAAACGCATGTTAGAGTCAATCCTTCTGTTCCCTTTAGGCCCAAAATAGCAATAGTAATGGATAGATTTTCACAATACACACATATACTTTGCCTTTACAAACGCCCGCCCATAAACACACATATACACTGCCCATATACAAACATATACACTGCCCTTACACACACACATATACACAACCCATATACACACATTTAAACTGTCCTTACAAAAGCCTGCCCATACACATATATATATACAAATGCACATTCACGCTTGTCGTTACACACAAACATTCTGGCTCACACTTGACCTTGCAGCCACACACTTATGTACCCTAAGACATAGACATACCTGCCCTAATTTCTCTATTTTCTCTTTAGCTCTCCCCTTTCTTGCTAGCATCTACCGCTTCCTTTTTTGACAATCTTTTACTGAGTCTGAGTGACACTTGGAAAGTTCAAAGGCATGCTTGGAATGTACTCACAGTATGCTGCCCCCACTTACTTGAAATTAAACAAAAAATGATCAGTCCCTCTAATACAGACAGACACACACAGACTCCATCACAGAAAGCTCACAACACACACTTCAGACTGGGAATGCCCAGGGCAGGAACCAACTGAGGCAGGGGTAGATGTAATCTTTTCTCATTAGTTTTACTTATCCAGTGTTTCTGCCTCTAATCACACCTTAACACACAGGGGCCAGCCGGGGCATTGATGACATCATTGGGGCACGGTATGGCAATGCACAACACATTTGAAATTTACCATTTCTCTCTATGGAAACTCAATGGAGTCTTTTATTACCTAAGATCTCTGCATCTGAAAAAAAGGGACAGGGTAGATGGTATGATTGGTCATTCTATTCTTCCTTAAACTCTATGTTTCTATGATAGCTCTGAAACAAATACAATTATATGACATAAAATGTGCTTAATCGGGATTTGCAACAACTGTTATTCAAACGTTCATTGCAAATGTTTTTGGTTGTACGTGAATTCTGAAAGTTAACAAACAAGTATTCATCTGATTACCTGGTATTTCTCAACTGGGAAACCAAACATGCATCTACAGTCAAACATTAACCAGTTACCAACTGACGTTCTCGATGCCCTTGGAAGTGGGAGATGCTCATGTTCCTGCCAGAACCATTTGTCTTGGCAGCAAATGGGGGGAGTGTAGCAGGAAGAGAGGACTAGTATAAGTGTCATAACTCAAGGTCATGGCTGGGGTATTAACTCATGTTTGGGAAGCTTTCTGTCGAGGTTAACATGTTTGTTATAGAAACAAGTAGGACACCCATGTATAAATAATGTAAACCCACAGACACAACTGTTAAGGCCTAAAAAAAGTTGTAAAAGGCGTAATTCAAGAATGCTTGTTATGGTATGATTTATGGTATGCATTTTTTGTGCATATTTGTTGTGCATATGTTGAATCTTAATTTTAGAAAACATCAAAAGCTTTTATATGAAAATATCTGTTTGTGTTTTTGTTTATTTTTTATTGGACGGGTTTTGCCAAGTAGGGGATGGGACCCTCATAACAGCATGAATCAGGATTTATTTCTAGCCTGCAAGCCAGCTGATCATAAAGTATATTTTTATTTATTTATTTTGTTGTATTCTGGATGGAATGGTAACTAGCCTTTAAGTTGCAATTTGAGGGTTTTTTTTTACAATTTTTGGTCAATAGGCACTGACCAATCAACAGCACTCTCCCCTCCATGTTGTGTATGAAGGTGTTAATTCACATATATTAATAAAGACATATAATGGCATGATATGTGGAAGGCATATGCATTTAAATGTATCTGTTATCTGAGTATGTGTTTTGTCTTCCTGTATTTTCATGTTATTATCTATATTAAAACATGTGACTCTTTACACACTAATATAAAAGAGATTCTTTGTCACTTGTGATCTTTCCTGTGTGACAATCCTTCATACTGCAGCTTTACAAAACTTTTTAAATGAAAGGAATTGTCTCCAGCTGGTCTAAACCTGATTGCTTTTATTGGAAAATCTTGTCAAATCAGGCCTGTACAGGTTTTTCGGTCATTGGGTATGTTTATACACAGGGAATAGAATCAGGACATTGAATAATCCAGTGTTCCATGCTGGGGGTCTCACCTGCATCCCTGTGCAGTTCTGCCAGAAATGTACAAGTTTGTATTTGTATTTAGTGGCACTGAAGCATTAGCAATCTAATCGTACTCTGACTGTGACCTTGCATAATGACCTTTTAAGCCACCGTTTGAAGGAATTACCAATAATGGTTCATAAGAAACTAAAGCCAGCGTCTCATAAATGACATGCATGAGGCCACCTGCTGGATCCACAGGCTGCAAAGGTGAAACAATAACCAGAGGTAGGATTTTCAGTAATGGGACAATCCTCTGAAAGTGGAGACATCCGGTGTCTCTACTATAGAGTTTATTTTGTCACGAAATTGCATCCCCTTAATAACAATTGCCTGCCTGCCATGTTATGAGGTTAATGGGGCTTAGAAAGTGATCAAAGAACAGTCTTGTTTTAGCCCTCCTTCACAATCTAGAGTTACCAGCTACTATTCCTGCTATTGGTGGCTCAACATAATGGGGATTACAGTCACTGAAAGTTAATGTTATGTTGTGTAGTGTAACATTTAAAGTGTCACATTTACAGGGAAGGAAAAAGGGGACTTGTTTGTTGTAAATTTTGTCACTGTAAGTGCTATTACTTTTGTCACAATGTTCACCCAACTAAATGGATGGCTAGAAATCATGAGATGTGCATTCCACAGTACCTACAGTAAAAAAAAAAAGTGGAGGTTTCATGTGCAGGGCGGAGGGCAGGGGGGCAATTGCCCCTAGGCCACCCTAAATGTAAATAATAATTTGGTTATATGAATTGGCCAAAGCATAATTAAGCTCACCCGCCACATCAAGGCACACTCTCAAAGTGAGCTTAATTATGCTTTGGCCAATTCATATAACCAAAACCTCTCACTTATATTATGTTTATATATTTGTTGCCAAATTTATTAGGGTGAGAAGCGTAGACAGTATTTTGTTTTTGTATACATTGTACAGCCAACACACTGTATTTGCAGCATGCTCACACTGATTGGTAGGCCTCATATTATACATTTGTATTATTTGAGCCTGAGACTAGCTTAGCGCATCAACATTTTTTCTTTTCCCTGTTAAACCGTATTATAACAAGTGGCATGTTACCTGGAGCCCTCCCTCTTAGGGGCTATGTGCACTTTCAGATTGTATGAGGTAGGTAGTAAGATCAGGGGAGCCTAAACAATGCTCCTGTTACCTGGAGATTGAGCACCATGACCTGGAGAAGCTGTACTTCACCTAAAGTTTCCCAGCGAATCCTGGAGAGTTCCCAGGTATGTTTATAATATTATAAAGTACTTAATAGTGAATAGGGCACTTTCCTTCTATATTTGAACGGTCGTTGGCTATGTATTTGCATTGCAGATAAATTACAATGAACAGAGCTCATAAGTTCCTGGAAGCCGTTTCTTTGTGTATACGACTTGGAACACTGCTTCAGGCACTGTCTGGCAGACACTGAACAACAGCCACCCTGTGATAAACACAAGTTATTTTACAGGAACATGCACTGTATTAACTGGACTAGAAAGAGGATTAACAATGTACATTGGAAATATTTTTGTGCTGTTCACTTAAACAAAGTTTAACGCCTCTCCTCTGAATGCATATTAATGTATGAGAGATGTGGGTTAAGAGTTAAGGAGATGCTTGGGCATTTGGGTCAGTCTTAGGGCAACATCAGCCGGAATACTCCACTAGAATACTACCCTCTCTATTACTAGGAGCCTTCTTCCCAAAGATCTGAAGCAGATGTGTCGTTTTCCCAAACCATACATTTTTATATATTAACATATAATATTGTTTACAGAATAAAACGATCACTATATGCATTTAAAACTCACCTTTTAATATATACCACGGGAAAGATAACTTCATATTCTTAAGATCTGTAAGATAATTTCTGGCTAATGACTTACCTTTTTCATATTGTTAAGTTTCCGATTATTGTAAATTGGTTCAGGCAGCCTTTGTAAGGTTGGGGAAGGAGAATGAAGAGAACTTTAGGACAGAAAATTAACTAGATAATATTAACTTTGTCAGAAGGTGCTGCTTTTCTCATTCTTCATGAGGTGAACTTTTAAACTATATATACAATAAACAGCTACACTGATAATCAAAAAACAGACGCTATATGTAGTTTCAACAAATATATTTTCCTCTTTTAAATTAAAACTATAATGTCAACAGTTAGAGTAACAGCTCTTACAGCTTATACTGTGTATACACAATGTCTGAAATGTGTCTAAAAACACATAAAAACGGAACCACTTATCAAATAAATAGGTGTGTTTATAATCATAGGTTTAATTTTACGGGGCAATTTATAACCTGCAAATCAGATTATCTTTATCTAGAAACCAAGTTCCTTGCTGTCTGCAAAAGTAAATGTCCTGAGCTCTCATTAGTGTAACATCTTTTATAAAGGAAGAGGTGAGCTGTTCTTTCCAAGGCAATCTTTGATTGTTCATATATATCAGTCATACATATGCAACACAATCTTCTTTTAAAATCGACAGCAATCAAATAAATGCCTGGGAACATCTCTAGGCTGCCAGTGAACACATGATATCTTGGCAGAGTATGAAATCATGTTTTCTAGTAAAGTTCATTATTACACAAACACTTGTATTATTGTTCTGAGAAGTGCCTTGGCTGCACATTTTAGCAGGAGACATAAGACAGGTGTCCTAAGATACACCTCATTTTGGAATAGTTCTGGATCTACACTTTGCACACTATTACTCTTTTCCTGGGATTCAACCTAGTTTGCTATTTTTGTAATGGCGTGGCCAATCTAATGCTTCGATGTGCAGCCACATACTGGAAAAGTGTAAGAAAATTGTGGGAGATTTTAATACTATCAAATCCACAGGGATGCTGCTAAAGTGATAGCTCTGTGGGGCAAAATGCAGTGGTATCTCGGACTGTAGTTAATTAGACACATTGAAAACCAAATTAATTTCCTTGTGTTTCATCTTGCCCCAGAAAATGTGTTTACCTCCTCTTGGTTTCTTCTGGTGAACCATCTGCTAAGGAGCCTATGGAGATGGGTTAAGCCTACTGTTTATTTGAGGCTAAGAAGATAAAATCTGGACTTTTGTCTACATTGTGGCCTGAAGAGTTACATCGCTGTGGTTTGTCCAGCTAAGTCCAGGTCCTTTGGTTTGTGCAATGCACCTGCTATTTTCCAGGCTTTGGTTAAAGATATTTTAAGGGACATGCTTTTGTCTCATGTTATCGTCTGTCTTGATGTCTTCTTCTCATTCACTCCAGGTCTTTAACCGAGCACTGAGAACACATTAAGGCCATTCTACAGAGGCTTAGAGATCATCATCTTGTTTATGCCAAGGCTGAGAAATGTGATTTTGAAAAATGTTCCTATAGCACGTAATTTCTACCTCAGTGCTTAACCATGGACCCGGACACATTCGATGTGGTTTTGGATTTTCCCTAATGATATTGAATTATAAATAAATTATGCATACCTCCATATCGGCGTTCCAACATCCTGCATTAGAGCTACACTTCTCCTGTCACTGGCCATGGAGGTATCTCCATGTGCTGTGTCCATACATCCCACCCATTCTGGTTGCCCACTCTCGCTTCCGAAGTAAGACGGTCTCTTTAAGCCTTTTCTAAATGCAGCCATTATACGGTTAATTAGAACCTCTGGCATACTCCACCCTCTACCAGTTCCTACCAAACCTTGAACATATCTTGTTAGCAACTTCAAGCTATCACAGTTTTCAACTAATGCCTTATATTGACATGCATACCTCCCTATCTGCACTCCAACATTCTGCATTAGAGGCACGCTTCTCCTGTCACTGGATATGGAGGTTTCCATTTCCATTCTGGATGGCCACTCTCACCCACTTAGTAAGATGGTTTCTTTAACCTGTCCTGACTGCAGCCATTATGAGGTTAATTAGAACCTCTGGCGTACTCCACCCTCTACCAGTTCCTACCAAACCTTGGATTCATGCCTCTACATATTTTATGGTCAATCTACCCAGCATTCCTCTAATGTTATCTTGGCGGATTCTGGAAGCTATACCATTTTTTTACCTCTACCAAAATTCCCACTGTTCCAGAGGTAACATTGATATTCATAAATTAAACTGTTCTTTTCCAGGGGATAACGGAACAAATAGTATTACACTGTGGCAAACACTTTATATCCCAGATGAGGAAAGTTTAATGTATTGAACATATCTTGTTAGCAAGTTCATGCTATAAATTTGTCAAGTTTCTTTCTATATTTTATTATGGCATATTGACCTTAAAATGAACAATGTTCAACTAAGGCCTTTTATCGCCATGCCTCTGTGTCTGTATCTTTATTTTAATATAATTTAATGACCATATTGACATTACACATAGTGTGATTTTACTGCACATCACTATGTAGGGGGTCCCTGTAATTTAATTAGCGATCAGTGAAAGGAGTTACTGTCTTCACATGATGCCGGATATTTGGAAATTGAAGGAGATAAGCACACATCAGCTAATTAAAGACCTCCTTTTCAGTTATGGCAAATAAATTACAAATAGATTATACCAGCACAATATCCTTTAAAATTGCTATTGGCTGTACTGGTGTGGGGCTGCCCTGATGTCTATGCGCCTGATGGCCGTCTAACATGGTCACACAGCTTACATCTGAATGAATAAATAAGTGGACAGGAGCAGAGGTGGCACAAGCAGGCTGTTAAGGGGCAGATATGTCACAGGCAAGCTTTTTAGGTGGCAGAGGTGGCACAGACATGCTGTTTGGGGACAAAGATGGCACAGACAAGCTGCTTGGGGGCACAGACAAGATGTTTGGGTGCAAAGGTGACATATACAAGCTGTTTGGGGCAAATGTGGCACTGTGTGACATGTTACTTGTTGGGGTGGCCCAGAGCAATTGTCGCACTGGGGCCCTGTTGTTTCTACTTACATCCGTAGTGTAGTGTGTGGGCACATGACCTCGACCACACAATAAAATATATGGGACTGGTCTCTAAATATTTCCAGGGCTGTTTTTTATTCCCCCTTCAGTCCTGTTTATCAACATAGGTGATATTTGGTATCTCCATTTGGTAAGACTGAAGGTTCCTGTTTTACATTTTACGCAGAATGTGAGAAAATATGTAGAGAATGAAACCTTTGCAGGGGATAAGCAAAGAAAATGCATGCCATCACAAATGTAATTTTTGTATTATTTTGGTAATGCTTTTTTAAACCATCTTTAATGTGAAATTTATGATTGAAGAAATTATTTTGAAAATTTGATAATGTTCCTGGCAACTGTTAATTAAACCCATTTAACAAAGGTAATATGTTGACGTTACTAACCAATATATTCTTAAGTATATTTATGGTTATCAGATTATAAGATATTATATTTCTAATATTGTAGTCCTCGTTTTGCATGATACACTATCTTTATTAAGACAATCATTCTTAACATTTCAAAATCATGGCACATTGACTTCTCCACTATCAGGGAAGATAAGTGTAATTTTTTAAGAGTTTTCTGGCAAAGGTCTCACAGGAAATGATTTTAAACTGTCCTCCGTGACCTCTTACACCTGAAATAAAATAATGATATTCCAACACTCCTCTGATATCATCACTATTGAGAATTTTGTGCTTAAATTAAGACTGGCTTACACAGGTTACTATGTTCAGAGAGAGTCTGTGATATAATATTGGCAGGCACTATGGAACTGGACATGTTTATAGTTTTCCCACAATGCTTTATTATAGTTAGGTCCCTGGGTTTTTTTGGACTGTTGTAGTTTTGTTTTTTTTCACAGGTGACACGTGGATCACAGGCAGTGATAGAAGAAATGTGTAGGATATATATAATAGATGCTTTCATACCATCCCTGAATTAATATTTTTGTAACTTTAATGTGTCAGTCAGTTAATAATTATCATTTCCTGTTTACTAAGTTCAAGGGTTGCTTCCTAAAAGTTTTTGTACTAGAAGGCCAGTGATGTTGACACGGTAATTATATATATATATATATATACTGTTTATATTCCTTCAGGATGTAAACACATGAGTGAGGCAGGGTTCTCAACTCCTGTTGTGTTTATATATGTAAATGTACACTCACTGGCCACTTTATTAGGTACACCTTGCTAGTACCGGGTTGGACCCCCTTTTGCCTTCAGAACTGCCTTCATTCTCCATGGCATACATTCAACAAGGTGCTGGAAACATTCCTCGGAGATTTTGTTCCATATGGACATGATGGCATCACGCAGTTGCTGCAAATTTGTCTCCCGTTCCACCACCTAAAGGTGCTCTATTGGATTGAGATCTGGTGACTGTGGAGGCCATAGGAATACAGTGAACTAATTGCCATGTTTAAGAAACCAGTTTGAGATGATGTGAGCTTTGTGACATGCTACATTATCCTGTTGAAAGTAGCCATCAGAAGATGGGTACACTGCAGCAATACTCAGGTAGGCTGTCACGTTTAAACGATGCTCAATTGGTATTAAGGGTCCCAAAGTGTGCCAAGTATCCCCCACACCATTACACCACCACCAGACTGCACCGTTGATACAATGCAAGATGGTTCTATGCTTTCATGTTGTTTACGCCAAAGTCTGACTCTGCCGTGCCATATGAATGTCGCAGCTGCGATCAAGACACATCAGATCAGGCCAGTATTTCAATGTCCAATTTTGGTGAGCCTGTGCCATTTGTAGCCGTTGCGGTCTGCTGCTGTAGCCCATCTGCTTCAAGGTTCGACGTGTTGTGCGTTCAGAGATGGTATTTTGCATACCTTGGTTGTATAGAGTGGTTATCTGAGTTACTGTTGCCTTTCTGTCATCTTGAACCAGTCTGCCCATACTCCTCTGACCCATGACATCAACAAGGCATTTTTGTCCACACAACTGCCGATCACTGGATATTTTCTCTTTTTCGGACCATTCTCTGTAAAGCCTATTGATGGCTGTGCATGAAAATCCTAGTAGATCAGCAGTTTCTGAAATACTCAGACCAGTCCATCTGGCACCAACAGCCATGCGTTCAAAGTCACTTAAATCCCCTTTCTTCCCCATTCTGATGCGGTTTGAACTTCAGCAAGTTGTTTTGACCACGTCTGCATGCCTAAATGCATTTAGTTGCTGCCATGTGATTGGCTGATTAGCTATTTGTGTTAACAAGCAATTGAACAAGTGTACCTAATAAAGTGGCCAGTGCGTGTTGTTGTGTATGTGTAAACCACCCCAGTTAAATTGTACAGTGCTGCATAATATGTTGGCGCTTAATAAAATATGCTTTGTGTTTATAAATATGTATGTTTATGCTGTATTACATATCGGCGAATAATGTATAGCAATGTATAATGTGGGCACATTGGTGTTACTGAATTAAAGATCACTACATCTGTCACTTTAGAAACCTGACATGACAACAAAATGTTGTAATTTGTGTAATAAAGTCCCTTCAGTATTGTGCTAACTACATATTCATTACCAAAGGTTAAATAAGTTTTAATAGCAGGATTTCTCCACACACAATCTCAGATTAAAAGGTAAATTGTGAGGTAGATTATTGGGTGTGAATTGGAGCATTTTACTATTTTACTGATAAGCAACCGGGGTCTTGCTGGGTCGGGAGTAATTGCCCTCCAGGCAAGTCAAAAAGTCTCAAAAACTATCAGAGGTGGGAGTGCATGTTACATGCCCTTGTGGTAAAAATACGGCTTCTCTTACAGTGTGCAAGCATCTATACGGAAAGACCCCTGGGAAAGGTAAATGTATGGTGTAAGAGCTGGAGTGGGGTATGATGGGGTCACTATGTTTTAGTTTTGTGTGAGAGGGAGTGTGTGTAAGTGTGTTACAATAATATGTATGTCTTACAGTTAGTATCTTTAAGTGTGCATACTAGTGCGTAAATTAGTTACAGAGGACGGCAAGGGGACGCAGGGGCACTAAGCTGTGCCTGCCCCTGGGCCTGAAGGTGCCAGCCCATCACCTGTGTGACAGAATGAGCTGTCATACAGGGCTGCAAGGTACTCAAAGATGGCTCCAGCCTGGCTGCCAAACAGGCAGCAACTCCATTGTTTAAACTAATCCCATTAACAGGATGGCTACCAGGGGGATATTCAGTACCTAAATGGGATTAAAGGTTGGGTTGTCTACATGTACCTGTTTATCAATGTTAATTTATGTTAATAAGGTTCTGTGGATATATCGGTCTATGTTTTACATCAATAAACTGTACCTGCTGTACTCAGTTCAAGGTAGTTGTGTCTAATTATTGGGTACACATAGCAGGGTTCCAAGGTGCGCATGCTGACTGGTGCTGGAAGTGATTCCGGGGACGACAGGAGGATACATGTGGGTGATCTCTGGGAGTTACTACAGCTCTCTTGGTGAACCCGTTACAACCTGTAAGCAAAAAAATTGTATATTACCTTTACATTTTATATTGTTCAAGGGTCAAATAGAAACCAAGAACAGAAGTCTCAATCAAAGCACTGTCCACTAAAAAAGTCAACCTTTCCTGTAACACCTTGTGGCTGCCTCTATTTATGTACTATATTCAGCTCCCACAACTTTTCCTGAGCTGCTTTATGACAGATTTGTCAAATAAATGATTACTATTTTAAAATGACATTAAACTTTTGGGTTAAACTTTTTTTAACCCTTAAGAAAACAATATAGCAAATTCTGATATGAAAAGTGAGGTTTGCACAGTTGTTATCCTTAAGTAGTTTTATAAAAAAAACTATATTACTCACCTTACCATCAAGCACATCCTGCTACCTACTCCTGCTCTCCAACAGTACAGGCGCCAGAAGCGTCCATAACTAGCTGTTTGATCCTCATTGTCGATTTATGCAAACCTTACTTTTCGTACATGTAAGGATCGCTGAATTGATTTCTTAAGGGTTAAAAATTAAGTTTAATGTCACCTCAACCTCACCTCTAGCATTACCGGCATTAGAAATGTGACAGGCATTTCAGGGAGTAAAACATGCCAAAAATCACACTATTTCAGGATGTGTCAGGTGCACAGATGAAGCCAACAAATTCCAGCAAGCAGTATATCATGCTAAACATCCAACATTGACATATATCACTTTCAAAATGCAGAGTTCAGTTTACTGTTAAATCAGTCATCCAAAATACTGCAGATGGTAGGATCTGGTTAAAGAATCAAAACAGAACATTATGAAATGAGAGGGGGCATGATTTTAATTTGAACTAAACTAAACTCATCTGTTATGCAGGATTCCTAACTTTAGTTATTATGTTTAAATAGTTTTTGGCTTTACTAGAAGTCCCGGGCCCCAAGGAATTATAGTAAATTATTAATAGTGAATGACTTGTATGTCTATAGTACATATTCTGAAAATACTAAATAACCATGTACCTATTCCTATGTTATAATAGGTAGTAGAAGTATTATTAAACACTCATCTACACACACCAGACAAGCCAGAAGGCTCGTTTTTCCCTCAGAAATCTCATGGTGCTTTCACAACCACAAGGGATTCTGGGTAGGCGCATGCAAACAAGGTTAACAATTACCTTTTGCCTCTGTATCCACTTTATACATGGATTCCTTGAAAGTAATTGCCCGCTGTACAAGACAGCCTTTAGACAAAACTCAGGAAGAGGTACAATAGCCAGATCACCACTCATGACAGCTGTTTCGTCCTTCATGGGACTCGTCAGCATGAGGTTGTGATACTGGCTTAATAGTATGAGGCTTGGGGTAGCTAAGAAATACCATTACATAAGTTATGGTGGGTAAAAGGTGATGGAAACCCTTCCACTTAAATTTTAAGGGGTAGTAGAATGGTTTCCATCACCTTTTACCCACCATAACTTATGTAATGGTATGTTATAATACAATCTATAACATAGTATACATTTTCCATGAAATGAGGGAGGATTGCATTTATCTCAGGGGGTTTGTTCCTCTAATAGTGCTAAAAATAAAAAGTCAGTTGCGGGGCTAGTTCCTTGGTCCCTCGAAGGGCCAACCTATGCATTCATGACACTGTCCCTGAAAAGAGATTCTGTTTTATTGTAGCACTCGGGAAACCATTTTCTTGTGATTCTTCAATTAAATTACACCTGTATAAATAAGGATGAAGCCCATCAAAGTTACCCTTTTTCTAAAAAGCACTATTTAACTAGCTCCACCTGGCTACAAATAACATTTTCCATTCAGTCAAGGAAATCATAGGAAAATTCTGCATTTCACATAAAAACATGCCATTTAGCAGTGAATGTATTTTGAAATTAGAGATGTTATTCCAAAGTCTGACCACTAAACACACACAGACCTGTGTTCACGAGGCACTGATGTCATACAGTAAGCTTTAAGAGGTTTTCACAGCCGTTCTTTGAATAGAAAGAAGGAAGCCGTTTTGAACTCCGACCAGTAATCTACAGTGCCTTAAAATAGCTTTTTAGTGTATGGGAGGAGAATGAACCTTTCTTTTTTTGACTGGAAAAATCAGCACATGGAATATATCTTTAAGGCAATTAAGATGGGAATATTTTCACAGCATGAAGCAAAACAATCATAGTTACACAATGCAATATTTACTGTGTTAAGTTACTATTTAGCAACGAGTTGTATATATGTATTAAATAAAGGTAAAGACAATTAATAAATATTAAAATATTTTTGCATATATCATGTACTATTTTTAGTTGTTTGCACATACTGGAATAATTGATATGGAGGGCCTTGCTAACAAGTTTGAGGCCAAGAGGTAGTCTATAAATTCTGTAGTAGTCAGTAGTAAGGTAGTCAATTCAATAAGTTTAAGTGTTATTTCTGGTTTATGCAAATTCTGATTATTTTAGATATAATCTTTTAGACAGGTTTTTTGATTCAGTGAGATATTTGAATATGCAAATAACCAATTTGCTATACCAATATTCTTTTTATTACGTGTTTTTTTAATTTTGATAAAAGTATACTTCCCAACATTTCCAAAGGCCAAAGAGGAAAAGATTTGCTTTAGAGCGGATGGAAATATAGCTTATAGTATGGAGCAGGGCTTTTGATTTGACTTGGTGACCTATTGACATGTAACTGAATGAGGCAATCTACACAGTGTAGTACATAGCACTATGAAGGAAAAAAAAAAGAGAACACAAACACATATTTTAAGCTGTTGAACATCCGTAAAATGTATTTGATATACACTGCATACACAGTGAATGTACGTACTGGAAAATGACAATGAACACTATGCCCCTTTTTGATAATGCTGACTTATGCCGAGATATTTTTCTGTCCTCCCACACAATCTTATGGTTGACCAAAAAAGGACAGCAGTGAGGAATTTCTGAGTTTGTTTGTGCTGTTCCCGTGGCTACAGTCTGACTCACACAAGGGGACACCCCTTGCCATTAATAATTGACAGTGCCCTGTGTGCTTGCTCATAATCTAGAAAACAAAGACAGTCAGTGTGTGCTTCCAGTTAGAGTCTACAATAGATTCTACTTGGTTCTGGAAGTTTCTGTTTCTTTCACATGCTGTAATCCTTTGCTACGTGGTGTCTCCCTCTCAAGGAGGACAATTCTTTTGAAACACAGAAATGTAGACTTTGGTGGCAGATAAGAACCATTCGGCCCATCTAGTCTTCCTATTTTTTCTTGGTGTATGATTCAGATATTAACCAGTCTTTGATCTTGTCTTAGATTCAGGATAGCTTTATGCCTATCCTATGCATGTTTAAATTCCTTTATTGTTTTAGCCTTTACCACTCTACCACATTTAAATTGTTTGCCCCTTCTCAATTTCTTATATTTTTGCATATTTGTCACACTTAAATGTTGCAGATCATCAGACTAATTTTATTATTAGACAAAGATAACCCAGGTAAATACATAATGCAGTTTTTAAATGATGATTTTATATATAGAAGAAAAGGAGCTATCCACTACTACCTGACCCTTTGAGAAAAAGTAATTCCCCCCTTAGATACAAGATCAAACAATTAATTTCACTAGACACACCCAAGCATGATTACTGCCAGCCCTGTTGGATCTAAGTATCAATTAAATAGAATCTGTTTTTTTAAAAAGAGCACACAATGTTGTGATCTAAATTCTAAATTTTTTTAAAAACTATTTTATCTTGCTCCTGGACCTTTTTTAATTTATATGACAGAATACCTTGTCAGCCACCATTATATCCTTGGTGGGGATTTTACCACCTATGCACTGAGGAGTGAGCAATTCTATTATTGCTCACCAAAAATGAACTGTGGACACTCCAGACTGCTCCAAAGGCTGAGGCTAAAGAAATTCCAAGGCAAGGATTATACCACCTAAATGCACATCTTGGGGCTAACTGAAGAAACCCATATTACATAGTGCTGCCAAAGAAATCTTTAAGGCGAGGATTATAACGCCCAAGCGCATACTTTGGGGCTAACTGAAGAAGCCCCCACCAAATGTGAGTAGCCCCTTGCGGCCTTCATTTTACAAAAAATAAGCTTTAAGAGACATATTGCACTATTGTGTTTCTCTTTCTTTCATATATTCACATCCGTGAGAGCAAAGCCACTAACCCCCTTATGAACTACTCTACCTGTCCAAGCCAAGAAGAGGAAACCTTGGCAAGTGGTTCTGCTGCTACATCTACAAGAACTTTGTTTTAAAAAGGACTTTTTTTAAAAAATTAGTTTTTTAAAAAAATTGCTTTTAGCGCTTTTATCCTACCCCTTTTAAGTTTATATGACATCTGTCAGTCTGGAAAAGATTACAAAACCATTTCTAAGGCTCTAGGACTCTTATCTACACTGGCCTCCTGAGGTCAAGTGACCCCTTGCCCCTCCTCCAACCTTTTATGGCCTGCTGGACTGCAAACTCCTAGTGCAGTCCAAGAGACCCGACAACTTAAACAAGAAACTAAGGCCCAACAACCAGGCCGACGCCAACGAAGACGCCCTGTGAGGCGGCAGATACTGGCGCCAGAAAATGCAGGTGGACACCAGGAATGCAGGCAACGTAGCAGTAAAAAATAGCTGTGGACTCGAGCACGTAGAGAAACATACCAAGGACAGCCAGGGTCTGGTACATGGAAAGAACATGCCAAGGATATCCGGGGGCTGGTACATTGAGAAAACACGCCAAGGATAGCCTGGGTCTGCTACACGGAGAGAACATGCCAAGGATAGGCGGACTCTGATACACAGAGAAAACACGCCAAGGATAGCTGGGGCCTGGTACACGGAGAGTCAGCAAGGAAGTCAAGGGCAAGAGGGTCTAAACGTCACAACAACTGAGCACTGAATGAATCTCAGTGCTTCATATTTAAATCACCCGCGAGTGATCGCCATGCCCATAGAAGTGACATCACTTGCGCACATTCCCTGCCGACTGTGTTGGGAAACACATAACGTTTGTTGAGGGCGTGCGCATGCCCAGAAGAGACCATGCGGCCGCTTGAGGAAGAAACAACGGACGTGGCGCGGGACCTTCCTCCCGGACATCTCCTTACACATCACATTTAAACCCAGATGGACAGCAGGGGGGGAGAAAGCTGTCAAGCCATTCATGGCCTGCACCACACCCAAACTGTCACAGTGAAACATCACCCTCTTGTCTTTTATACACCCCCAATAGAACCACCTCTACTGGGAACAATTTGAGAAAAGCCAGATTTCTTGTCAGCCTAGTCTCTCTCCAGGACTCAGGCCACCTTTCAACACACCAATGCATGTCGAGGATAGCACCAAAACCCACCAACCCGGCCGCATCCATATATAAATGCAACTGGGCATTAGATAACTCCCCAGCCTGCCAGTATGATCTCCCGTTGTAGGAATCCAAAAAGACTCCCTACTTAGCCAGATCATCTCTCAGGGGCAAGTTAGCCGTATGTAATGCCGCGGTTTCAGCACTCTGGCTGTCGATGCCGCTGGACAACTACTGAACATTCTGTCCATGGGCAGCACTCTGCACGCAAAATTTAGCTTCTCCAGCAGTGACTGCAGCTCGCAGAGCTGAACCTTCTTAAGACCCCACATCCTTGCAACCAGCAGGACCATCAGTAGCCTAAAGGCCACTTCCACATCATCTCTGCAAGAAGCGCACCCCACCACCCTTGCCACCTGGACAGCCTTGTTGAACGATGCGTAGGACACCTTACACAGTTCAGCTGAAATATCGCCGTTAACTGAGCCCCTCCGCTGGTAAGACAAGCGAATTAGCTTGGACTTACCCGGCTACTTTTTGGAGACCACGACCAACGGAAACACCCACAAATTGGCCATATGAGAGGCCAAGAATGGCCCAGTCATCTGTCCCAAAATCACATCCTTAGCTTACTTATCCCACACTACATTGGGAAACTCGAAAACACAACATACATTTCTTAACTACACCCGAAGGTGTACAATCCATAAAGGGAGTTCAAAAACCCTCTATAAAACCCTCCAATAAAATGTATGCTGTGTGCACCGGCAAGGACTGGCGGAACCCCTTGTCTTACCACCACAAGCCTAGGTACATATATTCCATATCAAATCCTGATCAAGTCCCCAAAAGCTGAAAAATTCTTCGGCCCGAATCCAATTCCCCAAATTTTTGGAAATCCACCTATACAAAAACTTTTCCCTATCCTTCTCTTTCTCCTTATCTGAACCATCTTTTTGCAGAGGAGGAACCTCCTCCAGTGGCAGAAAGGAGAATAAAATGAGAATATCTGTTACCTTGTCCGTTGTTCCAGCTCTTCCGCGCATTCAGCCCCCTGCTCGTTACGTCTGCGGAAACCGCCGTCGGGTGCTTTTCTCTGCTAGACGTCTCCATTGCACTGATGGCTGAGCTCTTCATCTCCGCTAGGGGGCGCTTTTTCCAATTTCTGCAGACAGGAGCCACAGCCAGGAATTCCCCCTTCCAAATCTTCTCCTTTGTCTGGCCAGCGCATGTACCCCGCACCTCGAGCCATGTCTGCCACCTCCACAGTCACCCCAACACTCTGAGAAGCAGCTGCCTCCCCAACAACAGACCCATAGCTGGGCTGCGGCACCGCAGCCCCCACAGAACCGAATTGGGCAAAGGAGAAGGGGCCTCAGGTGCCACTTAACCGCCTGTCCTGACTGTCCTGTCAGTTCCAAAACCAATCCAAAGATGACTGTCCAAACCCACCAGGCTTGGCAGGACCGCAAGGCACCGCAGCCTGGGGATAAAGGCAAGCAAAAAGCTTGCAAATGGCCCTGCCACCATCCTTGTCTGCATCAGCCCTAAGAGCAGCAAAAATTGAGTCAAGGTCCATGCTTCCTGGGCGTGAAGCAAGCTTGGGACAATCAAGTAAGTGATTGCTGGCACTGACCCAGGTCACCGAAAGGGTGACCCTCACCCCTCAAATTTGCATATCCCAATCATACAGCACTCATCTACACTCATGATTGTGCCCTTTGTGCCATTCAGCTACGCTTTTGGTATGAATATTTAGGGAAGAGTATGAAGATGATGGGGAAATAATGCTAGGTGGTTGTAGAGATGAGAAGTTATGTTAGCTGGCATGTAGATGGAGGAAAATGATGGTGATGCAATGTAGGGTGATAATGGTTGGGGATGCAAATAATGGTGGGGAGGAATATGATTATGATGGGGGTATGAATATAGTGGTTAGGGATCATAAATTGTGGTAGGGTGGGAATTAATGGTGGTCAGGGGTCAGGGGCAGCTCTACACTAACACATACAACACATACATACATACATACATACAGGTACTCTTACACACTCAGGCACTCTTACACACACGCATATATAAATACACACACTCACTCTAAAATATATGTACATACATACATATAACCACTCTAACACCATGCACTCTAGCACTATACACATTTATACATACAAACACACATCCATGCAGCTCTAACATTTTTAGCTTTAAGTTTTTTAGGAAAGCTACACATTTTTTGCACTGTTTATTACCTACTGTGAAAGTAATGTTTTAACCCCTTCAGGACCGGGATTTTGATACTAACGTGTCGCTAAAGGACCGGAGCTGTTTTTGTGTTTTTGCCATGTCTTCCTTCAACTGTAATTTCTCTCTTATCAATTGGTGCACCCACACAAATCATATATTGTTTTTTTCAGCACAAGTAGGGCTTTCATTTGAAACCATATTAAGCTGGGTATTACATTGTTTTGTTTGAAATAAACTGGAAAAAGTGGGGAAAAAATGAAAAAAACGCATTTTTTTACAGTTTTGTATACATACAAATTGTACACACATTGAACCAATGGGAAAAAACTATCCCAAATATATTCATTAACTTGTCCTGATTTGGAAACCACCCAACATGGCCAGGATTTTTATCTATTTTGACCGGTATAGGGCAAATATTGCAAGGCATGCATCACGTTTTTGAAATGTAATTTTTTTCAAATTTGGCATCATAGTCTAATAACTGCAATAGTTGTCACAGATACTGATTATCCCCCCAAAATTATATGTTTATGAACAGTAGATAAGTCAAGGTGTACAACTAGGGTCATTGTGACACTTTTCAAACAGGGATTTTATCGCCAATTGCTGCCAAATTTTGAGGTATTTTTATATTTTTTTGTTTTTTTTGCATATGTTGCAATGTTGCTTTAGATTTTATATTATATTTTGTATAGAATATGTGCAACTGCAGAAAAAAACACCAAACTGTGTTCACCAACATCCCCCGGTTCCAACAAGGCCTCACATGCATGGTTCATGCATTTTTTGAGGAAGCTATGAGGGAAAAACTGGAACATGCGCATTTTCGTTTTCAAATTTGGAATTTTCAGAAATTGGTTTCCTGGGCCCATATCCCATTTGGGACATTTTGGAAGCCCCCCACTGTAAATTACCCCATAAAAGTATATATTTATGAACAGTAGACAAGTCAAGGTGTTCAACTAGGGTAGTTTTGACAGTTTTCAGCTAGCCATTTCTTCACTGATGTCTGCCAAAGTTTACGGAAAATTTATTTTATTGCGTTTTTAACAAATACATTTCAATGTTAAAATTGATTTCTTGCACAGCATATGTGCAACAGTGGAAGAAAACACCACATTTTGTTCACCAACATCCCCCGGTTCCAACAAGGCCTCACATGCATGGTTCATGCATTTTTTGAGGAAGCTATGAGGGCTAAACTGGAACATGCGCATTTTCGTTTTCACATTTGGAATTTTCAGAAATTGGTTTCCTGGGCCCATATCCCATTTGGGACATTTTGGAAGCCCCCACTGTAAATTACCCCATAAAAGTATATATTTATGAACAGTAGACAAGTCAAGGTGTTCAACTAGGGTAGTTTTGACAGTTTTCAGCTAGCCATTTCTTCACTGATGTCTGCCAAACTTCACAGGGAAATTATTTTATTGCGTTTTTAACGCATACATTTCAATGTTGCACTGAATTTCTTGCACACCATAAGTGCAACAGTGGAAGAAAACACCATATTTTGTTCACCAAGATCCCCTGATTCCAACAAGGCCTCACATGCATGGTTCATGCATTTTTTGAGGAAGCTATGAGGGCAAAACTGGAAGATGTGCATTTACATTTTTTTAAATATTTTTTTTTATCAGATTGCTTGTAAGTGACAGGTTTAGGCCGCTGACATCAATCAGGGAGACCGATCAATAATCAGCGACTTAAAATGTCACCGACAAGTGATCAGGTAATAATTATGATTTTTTCATTGATTAATAATTTGTGTTTTTTCATAATTACCCTAGATGACCCCTCTCTCTTTGTAGAGCAGGGTCATCCGTGGGCTGCCATAATGATCCGATCACTCCTATTGGCCAGGAGCGATCTGATCAGCCCAGCATTTGACCTGGAAGCACCCTGGACTTTCAGGTCAGTGCTGTTATTTTTTTTTATTATTATTATTATTTTATTTTTTTTTTAATTTATTTTTTAATTTTTATTTTTTATTTTTAACTCTTTCAATGCTGATGCTCCATTGAAGCACAGCATTGATTGATATTTAGTCCCCACAAGCTTGTGGGGACTAATATTAACCCCTGCAATGCTGCGATGGGGGTCATAAACAATCGCAGCATTGAAGGGGTTAATTGAGGAAGAGGGGGGGTAGAGGTTAACTGAGGGGGGTGGGGCTGGTCTCCACACTCATGTGGAGACCAAAGAGCCCTGTCTCCCTGTCCCTGAAGCTGCCTCTGGCAGCTGGGACACAATCTCCAATGGACTGGAGATTGTAGGAGAGGAGTCTCTCTGATCAGCCCTACAGGGCTGATCAGAGGACTTCTGGGGGTTCGTTTTTGCTGCTGGAGCCCCCTAAAAAACGGGAATTAACCCCTTGAAGGGGTTAACGCTGCACTGATGCTCTCATGGAGCGATCAGGCAGCAGGGGGTGTTGGATCAGGTCCCCACACTTGTGTGGGGACCCATTCAACACCCCCCCCTTCCCTGAAGCTGCCTGTGGCAGCTGAAACAGCGATTGCAGATTTTTCTGCAATCGCTGTTTATGCCTAGATTGATCGTAGGCTTGGGGGAGGGCTTAGACACGCTGTGCTGTCTGCCCAGACAGCAGCAGCAGCGCCCCCACGATCACCGCGATTGTGGTGATGTGGGGGCGTTTTTTGGGATAGACGTACCTGGTACGTCCTGGTCTACAGGTGACTGTTAACCAGGAAGTACCAGGTACGTCCCG
>VKOC01015920.1:0-17525 GCA_009364415.1 Spea multiplicata
ATTATATTGGTGGCAAAGTTTCAGAGGCTGAAATCTCCCATGTATTTCTTCCTCACTCAGTTATCGGTGTGCGATATCCTTGTATCCACCATCATAGTCCCCAACATGCTCCATGTTATAATGAATGGAGGAAGCAGAGTATCTTTAGCTGGCTGCATCTCTCAGTTTTTCTTTTATGGTACTTCAGAAGGTGCAGAGTGTTTCTTTCTTACAATGATGTCCTATGACCGGTATTTGGCCATTTGTCGCCCACTGCGTTACACCTCCATCATGGGTTTTAGGCTTTACCTCCAACTCATTCTCATTTCTTGGCTTTTGTCATGTATATTTTCATTATCTGTTGCCTCATTGCTTTCTGTTTTAGAGTTCTGTGGTCGTGTCATTGACCATTATTTCTGTGATCTTGCTCCCCTTATCGAGTTGTCGTGTACAAAGCATACTCTTGCTGAACTTGTAGATTTTATTATAGCCATACCAGGTGTAGGTGTTCCTTTCTTCTTCATTATTTTTAGTTATGTCTCCATTTTTATCACCATCCTTGGAATCTCCTCCAGTGTCGGGAGACAGAAAGCCTTCTCCACCTGCAGCTCCCACTTGACTGTAGTGTGTGCCTACTATGGGACTCTAGTAGTAGTTTACATTGCCCCCACCAAAAGGCATTCTTTTAACGTTAATAAAGTTTTATCTCTTCTATTTTCAATGCTATGCCCATTTTCTAACCCGATTATATACAGTCTTAGGAATGAGGATATCAAAATAAGTTTGAAAAAGTTTCTGTCAAAGAGCCCAAGAGGAATCTAAAATACATCTTCATAAATGATCTGTCCTTTGCTTTCCTCTTTCAAAGATACAGAAGAAGAAGAGATAAACATGGCAAAATTGGGGTAATCTATATAGTTCTCTTCTTTGACCCGAGTGGTTACTGGGATTCAAAGCTCATTTCTCGTTTAGATGAGATATTATGAGGAACTGAGACCAGATCTTATCAGGTAAATTCTAGCTATAAAAAAGTCAAAAGTAGTTTATTCTTACTTTACTGTGTTAGCTAAACAAACTAAATTGTTATACTTGGTAATATAAATTTTAACCCATACACAGTATATTGGTAATAACTCTATGCTAATATTAGTAATAGTAAGAAAATACTTAACACCCAACAGTGATTCAGGTATCTGATGTATTTTGCACATGAATTATTTCATAATATGTACTGCGACACAGATTACCGGCACATGGTAATGGATTGACAAAGACTCCAAAAATGCCTTGGTGGAGTCGGGTCCCCTGAAAAGGTCCAAGCTTTTCTGGTGAGGAGGGGAGATAGGTAGCTTTTCTGAGTGCCCCCCCCCTTATCAAATTCCTTGGAGAGCCTTGGAGAGAAGGACCAAGAAGATTCAGCCACCCTACACGCCTTCCGGCCAGGGATGGAAGAATGGGATCAAATTTGCCTTCATGGAGTGCAGCCCCTCAAGAAATAAAGAAGGCGACTTGGTGTCCATCTTGGCTCTCTGGCACTTGGAAGTTTTTTTTTTACAGCAGAGCTACTGACACTGAGGCTTCAATAAATAAAATATAAATATGCTACAAAATGGCTGATGACTTTCAGTTCTGACATTGTCACCTTTGTCTTGATTATCTACTCCCCATGTTGACCGCTCTCCATTTCCCTGGTTTCTTCTGGGTACATCGGTAATGTTATATCCCAAAGGCTCTCATAAAGAAGCCAGCATGTCCTATTATGGTGTAAATGACTTGTAAATGTTCTGGACAAAGGAGAAGAGAGTTTTTATAACTGGTGGTCAAAGGAGGATGCAGATTGAACTACAAGTGTCATGCATCTTTCAAATTTGTGAGTTATGAGTGAGTGAATTTCATCTTCTCCATCAATGATTATGAGGGGTATAAGAAGCACGAATAAAAATATATTATTCCTTTGGTTTTGCTCTTTGCAGGCGAATCTATTGAGTACAGATCATTAAAGATACTGTGTTGATTCTACAGGCCGGTCCAGCCGTAGATGTTTTAAGTAGATGGGTATGGCTTGGGTGGCACATTTTATTTCAAGTCTTTTAGATGAACTGAATATTGAATCCCATGAGTAAAGTATCCGTACCACAGCATCCATGACAAGTTATTGTTGTGTGTATTTAGTAAAATGTCATTCATAAGTCATTCATTCATTCATTTCAAGATAATAGCGGCACTGAGAATGGGGTCTAGTCACTAAAAGTCGAGTTGTTAGATGAGATTTCTTTACTACTCAGAAAAAAACTCACAGATTCACTAATATGGGACACCTTTAGCTCAGGTGAGGGCAAACCACGACATGTGATTTCAATGAGAACCATCATGTACTTGCCCAAATGTATGCCGGCCATATGGACTGTAGAACTTTATTCCTTCAGAGCAGACTGTTACTGCCCAATTTATTTTTCATTTAGAACATTAAATTTTAATAAAATAATTAAAAAAGATTTTTCTTTTTTTGAGGAAACCGCTTTGTGTTATCATAATATGGATTTGTTATGATGTTGCTAAGATGTATGGCTGTTAGTTGCTTTTCTCATAGAAGGCAAGAATTTATTTATTGGAAGGAGGGAAAAACAAGGTTTTACAGTCATTCATTTTCAATTTGCATAACAGGGCTTGTGAATTTATGTATTGTCTCTGAAAATGTCAGTGAAAAGGTGTCAGGACTGGGGTGGGAGCGTAAGGCAGGTAGTGCAGTCCGACCCAGAGGCAGGCAATCCGTAATACCAGATCGCAAAGTCAGTAATCAGTCCAGAAGGTCAAGGCAGACTGCACAACGGGTTAACAAGCCAAGGTTGTGGGACAGGAGACAAACAGTATAATCCAAGTCTTAAAACAAAGATCAAGCCGAGAGGTCAAGTGAGGTCAGTGAGCTGTAGCAAGGAACACAAGGTGAATCCCAAGGGCTTGGAGGTAAGGGACCCCTCAGCTGCATGATTGCTGGTCTGGGGACCTGACACTCTAACTAATTAGTAAGTATACATTTAAAATACAGTAACACTGAAATCTAGCAATCTCAGAAGGTTTCTAGAAACATTTTTAGTGGGGCGATAGGATCCTAATCTAAATTCTATGGGGAACATCTGCCAACCATTTACTTAGGCCTTCCTTTAAACTGGAACAATCCCAACCCAGGAATAATACCCATATAAATCCTTGATGTAGAGAGGATAGTAAAAGGACTAAAAAAGAGAACAATCTGGTTGTCAGTAAGACGGGTTTTTCACAGATTGTAAAGTTTGGATCACATAACTCTTCGCCTGGCTTAACCGCAATGGATGGAGACTGAATGGATGCAAGTTGATTTTCTTGTATTCGTTTTGCCAGACGGCTTTACCGAATGTCCGAGCTGGACTTTTGTCCAACGTGTATGAGTACTCACACTTAAGTGAATAGACCTGTTCAACTAGAATCTTGGTCAATCATTTACTTTGAAATTGCGCAATACAGCTCTTTGCTTATCCTCTTGCCCCATAACACTGCCATTAACCACTGCCATTAAGTATCAAATTATGAAAACGTTTTTGGCACCATTAGATACAGAGGAATATACGGTATGCTGTAATCCAAAAACAAAATAAACCCCACCCCAGTTGTTGACTGGATAGCTGACCAATGGTTGACCTCAAGCATGGCTGGGTCTTGTAACCCCTTCCGCCTATACATCTCCAGTGGTCTCTGCTCTTTGCCTATCCTCTTGCCCCATAATACTGCCATTAAGCAGCAGATTATGAAAACTTTTTTAACACCATTAGATGCCAAATAATATACAGTATGATGTAATCCAAAAAAATCAAAATCTTTGGGTTACTTCAGGTTACAAATTAATAAGATGTGTTGGGATTTGTCATTATTGCTGTAACGAGGCTCCTTCTCTGCAAATCCCCAGTGTTCTTGTACAGAGACGTCATGTTCTTTGCACAGTATAAAGACCTCTGAAAGAGTTATTGGCTGTTACTTCACTGAACTTCTGGTTACAGAAACTAAGCCGGGTCTTATCAGAAAATTACATTTCCAAATTTGCTTGATTTTTATCAAAATATTGGAGAAGACCTTTATTTAGTCTTCTTACCAGGTGGTGGAACAGGACGCGGTGGAGAGATGCATTCACCAAATTCCATATTTTTAATCTGATGGTAAAAAAAGAAAATAATGCAAATAAATAACGCTTATTCAATATGGAATTTTAAATGACATTTAATATTCTGCATTTATTTTGTTTTGGTAATTCCCATTTATCTAGAATTGATAGTTCAATAAAGAATTCATTTTACGGATGTTATTACTAAGAAATATTTTAGATTATTTTTCTGTTATATTATTATATTCCATATTTTTCTCTTGAACGTCTTAGTTGGAACTGCAGATATGTGAGACCAGAGTGTGAGTGCTGTTGACCAAAACTGTTGTCTTGACTTCTCAACTAAATTGCAAATTTTGGCCAATGGAACATAATTATGGATTTTTTCATAATTTTACAATAATTATAATGATCTAAATGACATTTTGTAATGTAGGCGATTTTGTCTAAAAATTAGGTGATTTGGTCATCTTTTCTTGTTATTTCCAATTTTTTTAGCAGGTTTTAGATACAGACTGGAAATCTCTATCTTTGATCTCAAGATCTCAAAACATCATTTTGACTTCTTTTTCCAGTATTTGGAGGACTGAAGAGGACTGGATAACCAGAGAATAACTTGGTAACAATCGCTACGTTAACATCATCTTGGTGTAAAAACAACCAAATTATCTGCTTTCCTCTACAACAATATTCAAGCGTAACTTCATCCTACAGGGGCAAGGTGGAAAAAATGTGCGTTTAGTAAAATTCAGTTCAAATATTTAAATCTTTTTTCTAAGTTGTAGAATATGTTCAATGAGACAGAAGTGGTGGAGATTCTGCTGTTGGGTTTTCAGAATCCACAGAATTTAAACTCTGTTCTGTTTGTTCTGTTCCTTGTGATCTACATCCTGACGTTAGCCGGGAACCTGCTGATTATTATATTGGTGGCAAAGTTTCAGAGGCTGCAATGTCCCATGTATTTTTTCCTCACTCAGTTATCAGTATGCGATATCATTATATCCACCATCATAGTCCCCAACATGCTCCATGTTATAATTAATGGAGGAAGCAGAATATCTTTGACTGGCTGCATCACTCAGTTTTACTTTTTTTCTATTTCAGAATGCACCGAGTGTTTCCTTCTCACGGTGATGTCCTATGACCGGTATTTGGCCATTTGTCACCCACTGCGTTACACGTCCATTATGGGTTTTAGGCTTTACCTCCAACTTATTCTCATTTCTTGGCTTTTGTCATGTATACTTTCATTTTCTGATGCCCCCTTCCTTTGTGTTTTAGCGTTCTGTGGTCGTGTCATTGACCATTATTTCTGTGATTTTGCTCCCCTTTTAGAGTTGTCTTGTACAAAGCCTACTCTTGTTGAACTTGTAGATTTTATCATAGCCATACCAGGTGTAGGTGTCCCTTTCTTCTTTATTATTTTTACTTATGTCTCCATTTTTATCACCATCCTTGGAATCTCCTCCAGTGTCGGGAGACAGAAAGCCTTTTCCACCTGCAGCTCTCACTTGACTGTAGTGTGCGCCTACTATGGGACTCTAATAATAGTTTACATTGCCCCCACCAAAAGGCATTCTTTTAACGTTAATAAAGTATTATCTCTTCTATTTTCAATGCTATGCCCATTTTCTAACCCGATTATATACAGTCTTAGAAATGAGGATATCAAAATAAGCTTGAAAAAGTTTCTGTCAAAGAGCCCAAGAGGAATTTAACTTTCATCTTCATAAAGTATCTGCACTTTGCCTTCCTCTTTCAAAGATACAGAAGAGATAAACACGGCAAAATCGGGATTTCTTCTTTGACCCGAGCATTCAATGCTCATTTCTAGTTTAGATGAGATATTATGGGGAACTGAGACCAGAGCATGTCAGGTAAATTCTAGATACACCATATTGTTCCCCCACATTGTTAGTTGATTGTGTTCACTAAACAAAATTGTTACACTTGATAACATAATTTGCAACCAATATACAGTATATTGGTAATAACTCTAAGCTTACATTGGCAATAGTAAGAAATTACTTAACACATAAGAGTGATTCAGGTATCTGATGTACTTTGCCCATGAATTCTTTCACAATATGTACTGCAACACAGATTATGGGCACATGGTTATGCATTGCGCAAGACACCAAAAATGACATGGTGGAGTCGGGTCCCCTAAAAAGGTTCCACTTTTCTGGTAAGGAGGGGGATCGGATGAAGATTTTAGTGGTCCTTCACTTGGATGGAAGGACCACGAAGATTTGGCCATCCTACACGCCTTCTGGCCAGGGGTGGACGAAGGAACACGCCTTCTGGCCAGGGGTGGAAGGAAGGAGTCACAAATGCCTTCGTAGAGTGCAGCCCCTCAAAAAAAAGGAAAGGGACCTGGTGTTTTGGCACTTTTTTTTTATAGCTGAGCCACTGACCTTGGGGCTTCAATAAATAAAATATAAATGTGCTATATAAATGACTGAACTTTCCGTTCTGACATTTTGACCTTTCTCCATTTCCCTGGTTCTTCTGGGGACATCAGTAATGTTATATCCCAAGGCTCTCATAAAGAAGCCAACATGTCCTATTATGGTGTAAATGACTCAAATGAGGAAGCAGATTGGACTGCAAGTGTCATGTATCTTTCAAATTGAAAATTATGTTTGCTAAGAAATTTATGAATGTTTATAACATTTATGGAAAGTTGCTTTTTCTCATAGAAGGCAAGAATTTATTGGATAGAGGAGAATAATTAGGTTTTATAGTCATTCATTTTCAATTTGCATAACAGGGCTTGTGAATGTTTGTATTGTCTCCGAAAATGTCAGTGAAAAGGTGTCAGGACTGGGATGAAAGCGTAAGGCAGGTAGTGCAGTCCGACCCAGAAGCAGGAAATCCGTAATACCTGATCGCAAAGTCAATAATCAGTCCAGAAGGTCAAGGCAGACTGCTCTGGTCTTCAATGGGTTTGTGACAGGGCCTGGCTAACAGGCTAATATTTTTATGTGAAGTTTAGATGTTATAAATGTTTTATTTTATAATCGGCCAAGAGACTGAATGTGGCTGCAGCTCCAGCCCTTCAAGGGAACAATCCTGTAACCTGGCTGGAGCTCTTAATCGCCAGTACAGCCCTGTTTGCCCAGACAGCAGCCTCACTACATGGGGGGATAATATAGGTGGGGGAAACCCATTGTATCCCTTAATCACCTCCCCGATACATTGCCTGAGTACTGATGGAATTTGTGATGAGATGTGAGCTGATAGGATTGGGGGCTGGGTTTAGTGCACATTGAGAACACGAATGTTAATAGAATTAAGGATCTATATAAGTATTGTGTGGTTTTAATAAAAGTTGTTCTTTTTTTACTACGAATGGTGGTCTCACTGTTCCTTGGACAGCTGGAGCTATCTATATGAGGGTACTGACTGGCGATTCCTCACCCCTCCAACAGGGGTACCCAGCATTGGGTACGGTGACCCTGTTACATTGGTTGCAGCGGTGGGATGAATCCCACGATTTGGGTGAAGTTCAAACCATCAGCCGGGACCCTGACTGCATATATACGGATCTACAACAGCCTAAGAGGTCCGGATAGAGAGCCTCGGACTGAGCACTCTGCAGAAAAATATCCAGTGGCATCTGTCTCTGTACACCGGAGGAGCGACACCGAAGAAAGTTATGCCACCAGGAGCAGAGCAAGAGAGCATCCGTGCTCCTCAGTTTAGGGGAGCAGACAGCCAAAATACCATACCTGGAGGTCAGTAGGAGACAGTGCCTTACTCTGGAATTCAAGCAGAACAAATGGGTGCCGCTCTTGGTGAGTAAACTGACCAGCCAGGCTAGGACAGCATTTGAGTCCATGCCCACCAAGGATTGCCAAGACTATGAGAGGGTCAAGGAACAGTTATTGGCCCGCTTCGGAGTCACCCCAGAAGCACACAGGATGAAATTCCACAGCCTGCGCAGATCCGAAGGGCAATCGTTGGTAGAGTGGACCCACCGCATGAGATTCGAGGGCACCATGCCGACACCGTCGAGGAGGTGACCCACCTCATCCTCCGAATGGGTAAGGGACAGAAAACCCCTCACAGTAGATGAAGCTGTGATTTTGGTGGATGAATATCTTGACTCACAGCGCACTGCTCATATAGACATTCACTGAAGTGCCCAACCTATAACGGCCCAGATCCGCCCCCGTCTACCTGTCCCGTAACCCACCAATGAAGGTCACATCCCAGTTCTCTTGGCCGACCACCAGCAATCCCTCGACATACCCAGCTCGCCCGGCGCTCTATAATGCAGCCCCGGGGGCATGCCCGCCCTACTGTGGTCCGAGGATTACAGAGACCAGAGGGCAGGACCTGCTTCCGATGCAGGCAGGTAGGACACTTACAAACTGCTTGTCCTACTCCTACCCGACCCACTGAAAGCCTCCCGGGGCAGACTGCTATAGAATACCAACAGCCCGGGTACAACCTGATTGGGGCAGTGGCACATACACTGTGGATGTGGGGTTCATATCTGAACTCCCAGCGGAGGTGCTGCTGGCTAACGACTTCGGACACTTAACCTCAGCCTACACCGAGACCCTTACACCAGAGGTCTGCAATGCGGTAACTTGCCAACAGAGCCAGAGGGAAGAAAGGAGGAGGAGACCCAGATAAATGTTGACAATGCCCTTGACAATACCTCTGACTTTAGCCTAGAAGATATGCAGGACTGTGACGGGAACCAGAGCCCCGACCTACCCACCCCAAGTAGCCCTGACGGGATTGCCTATACCCCTACTAGCCGTGGGCTAATGCAGCCACATTCCATCAAGAGTCTATTACCGATACTACCCTGGTAGGGTATCGGGAGAGAGCTGGGGCTGAGCCAGAGGGACAGGCTAGTGATTGAATCATATGGAGCCAAGGGTTGATGTACCGTCTCGCATAGGGCCAGAAAGAGACTAAGGTACCCAGAAGGCAGATGTATGTACCCCAGAAATATCGGGCTATCCTACTATGAGTAAGCCATGATATACCACTAGCTGGCCACTTGGGAAAGGCCACACGATCACTCACCCGACCCACAACTTCTTCTACATTATAAATATTCAAATGATACACAGTGCATATGCTTCTCATACACTTTTGAAGTGAGATACACAACAGTTTTCAGTTAGGTCCCCCCCTATTTTATTGAATTTTATCATTTTGGGTCTATTTTCTTCTCTATGTGCCTCACATACATATAGTACTGTATCTCTTAGTATATCTCTATATGTTTCTGCTAGGGTCTTATATGGACATCCGTTATTGTTCCCTTCTACTACCGATGTCCCTTGTCTTTTTACCTATTTATTATATATTTTCGTAACGGGTTTTTGGATAGGCCCAGCAATATCTCTGTGGTCCTTTATCCCAGCTACCTCTTTGTGCTCTGCAGGCCCTGGGAGTTGGGATACATAACTGTGGCAGTGCCTCCAGCCAACGGAGCATCCAGGTTATGGCTCTAGTTTCCGCTGGGTACCTTTAGTTGGTGCACATAACACAGTTGGGGCCCACGAGTAACTTACTCCACAGTATAGGTTGAATTATATTGGAAACATCAGTATGTCAGTGGGACTGGAGATCAAAATCTTTTATTGGTGTGTGACTAAGTGCAGGGTGCCCTGTTGTCGATACAGGGGGAGAGGTTTTAGGCTTACCACTCCACCATCTGCAATCAGGGCAGTTCAGCCTTTAACTTCTTCACTGCCAACTCTGTTGCAAACAACTCTGTATCTCTGCTGGAAGATTCTGCCAGGATGCTGCAGCTCTCCTCTGAGCATGGATTTGAAGCAGGCCTCTGTTCCTAAGCCTCTCTCACTCTCCTTCTCTCTCAGCATCCTCTGGCATCCAATGGCCCCTTTTTTCACCTCATCCATGTGCTTTGCAGTTCGCCATCTGCTGGTCACTCCATATGAACTGCAGGTGAGTCAGTGACACTACAGCAAGCACTAAAATCCCTTGAGGGGTTATATTTTTATTTACTCATTATGTATTCCTTATTTATTCTGAGCCTGTTCCGTTGCCCCATCTATGGACAGAATGAACGTTCTGCCTCACTTTTATGGTCGATGCTGTGTTTTCCCGGCCGTCGGATAGGTTTGATCCTTCAGCGTTTGAAGTGGTGCGAGGTCGGATTGTGTATTTCCTTCTCCGAGACGCCCCCCTGTTACTTCGTCACATTGGAGGAGGCAAGATTCCCCCGTTTTGTATACTCCATCACACCAGGAGAGGCGTGGAGTCCCAGGCATCACGTTGAAAAGAATCCACTATGAGAGGCACGTCATAGGATGGATTGATTGAATGTTACAGGTTTTATACGTATGTTTTATTTACGGACTTTCTCCATTGTGAGTTGTAAATGCTTATTCTCCTGAAGAAGCCTATTAGGTGAAACGCGTCGAGAGATATCACTACCGCACTTTTTGTGATTGGAAACGCTCATGTATAACAGTGAAGATATGCCAACAACACTGTAAGTGCATTCTGTTTTTTCTTCTTGTGATATAGATGAAGATACCCCACCATTTGTGTTCTTTGGTTTACTTATAGAGTCTATAGAAGAAATAAAGACCTGATTTTATAAAGTTTTCTGAAGAGCCTCCTTCACCATCATTGTTTGTGAGTGCAGCTATAACACTTTTTAATTTTTTTTTTAATTTTTTATGTAGTCATATTGTATTTTGTTCTTTTCCCTTCATGCGCATGCGCCCCTGTTTTTGTTGTACCCGCAACTTCTTCTAGCCAGGTCTTACCTTGGATGTGGAGCGCTACCTTCGTACCTGTGATGCTTGTCAGCGAGCCGGGAAGCATGGAGACCATCCCAAAGCCCTGTGTCAGGGTTCAGCCCCAGGCCTGCAAGGCTGGCGTGGCGTGGCACTGCCAGGCGTGGCCGCCCCTTTAAGTGGTCTGCCTGGAGTTAAACTCCTCTCCACAGCTTGCTGTCCTGTTTATTTCTGTGTCAAGGCTGAGGTGGGATCGGAGCACAGCGCAGAGAGACACCGGGTGCAAGGGAGAAAGTAAAGGGCAATCCAAAATACACAAAGTCCAGTAAACAGCCAAGGGTCAAAAGTCCGTGGAATCAATCAGAAGGTTCGCAGTACAATAAGGGTAATCCAAAAACAAAGTCCAGAAATCCAGCCGAGGGTCAAAGTCCGTAATAATCAATCAGAAGGTTCGCAGTACAATAAGGGTAATCCAAAAACAAAGTCCAGAAATCCAGCCGAGGGTCAAAGTCCGTATAATCCAAATAGAGAATAAACAGCAACAGGGTATAGGAATCCGGTAGGGAACTTGAACAACCAAGTACTGAAGGTACAGGGTTGCAGGTTTAAATATCCCTCCTAATTGTTACTCCTCCTTCTCATTAGCTGTCAATTAGTCCCTAATCCCTCCCATCTGCGGTTAGACCGCAGGACACGCCTCTCCTGGCTGTCAGTAGAGGTCTGGGACTGCAGGACACGCCCCCCCTGGCTGCCAGCAGCGGTCTGAGACCGCAGGACCCGCCCCCCGCCATACTGTTATTCCCGGGGTCTGCCGTGTGCGGCTGCCGCCGCAACGGAGACCGGGGACGCGGCCTGCGGCACGGGGATGCCGTGCCGTGCGGCCGAGGACGTGGGTGCCCGGCGGGGACTCCGCCGGGCGAAGACCTCCGCCGCCGCCGGGTTGGGACCCGACGGACACGTGGTCGAGGACGCGGGCGCCCGGCCGACGACCGGTAAGTTCCTGACATTCTGTCTGTATCTTATGTACCTTTGCCCTCTTTCCCTTAAACATCTCAGCTCCTCACTCCAGCCCCTGTGTTCTTTGCCTTGTTGCCTGTCCTTTGTGGCATCCTGTACCATGTATGCATGTCTTGCTATGTATATAATTAATGTGCTGTGTATTTATGTTCAGCTGTGTTTTGTTATATCATTACCCTGCCTCCTTCACCTGAAGCCTTGACGACTCGCACCTGATCTGATGAACAGGCTCTATATCCCTGCCTCCCAGTAACAGAGGTGTGAGTTCATTAAGTTCTTTGGAGCTGTAGTTTATGCCAAATGCTGGATCTGCCTGTTGGATTTACCTGCCTGCCTGTTACCTCTTTGACCCAGATGGCCTTTTGGATTTACCCTTTTGCCAGCCTGTTACCTGTTTGACCTGGGCTGCCTACTGGATTTCTCCTTTTTGCTTGTACCTGTCCCAGGCCCTTTTGAATACTTACCTGGACTTTTCTACCCTCGTACCAGAGGCAGTCAGGGCAGAAATGCGGACCCTTGTATTAGTGCCTAAGGACGGGACTTCCTGGTTCTGTGTGGACTACCAGAGGCTCAATGACCAGGCCGCGACAGACACCTACCCCATGTCCCCTGTCGATGAGCTCTTAGACCTCATCTTTCAGGACAACTTCCTTTACTACCTTAGATCTCTGTAAGAGGTATTGGCAAATTCCACATGACTCGGACGCGGTTCTGAAGATGGCATTCATCACCCCCTTCGGCTTGTACCAGTTTAAGGAATTTCCCAAGCAAGATAGAGGTGGCAGTCCGCTGGCCAACCCCATATACGAAGACCCAGGTGTTAGCTTTCCTAGGTACCCCTGATGGACCTGACTAAAAATAATCACCACAAGCAAGTCCTGTGGTCTCCAGAATGTGAAACCACTTTCCAAACCCACAAAGCCGTGCTTGTCACCACACCTGTCCTAGCTGCTCCTGATCCCTCCAAATGCTTTTCTCTCCACACAGATGCCTCTGCTTTTGGATTGGGAGCCGTGCTAAGTCAAGTAGGGTCTGATAGCCGTGAGCACCCCGTATCTTACATTAGTCATAAGCTACTACCCCGAGAGGTTGCATATGCAGCCATGGATAAAGACTGTTTGGCTCTGGTCTGGGCTCTCAAGAAATGTCAGCCTTATCTCTATGGACGCCCCTTCACTGTGCTCACGAACCACAATCCTCTAGTTTGGCTCCATCGTGTAGCTGGGGACAATGGGCAAGTGTTGCGGTGGAGAGTGGCCCTGCAGCCATATGACTTTAACGTCCAATACCAGCCGGGTAAACAGAATGGGAACGATGATGGCTTATCTCGGCAATCAGACCTGGATGTGTGAAATGTATCATCCTGGACAGCCTCAGCAGTCCGAGCTGTACTTTTGTCCAACGTGTGTGAGTACTCTTACACTTACACTTCACTTACACTTTAGTGAATAGACCTGTTCAACTAAAATCTTGATCAATCATTTACTTTGAAATCATGCAATACAGCCGTAACGATTGGATGGGGAGGCCCCGGATGGTGGAGTGAGCCAGGCAAACAGGAACCAGGAGTAGCAAGGAGAGCTGGAATCAAGAATCAGGTCTGGTAACCAGTAAAGCGGGAAGCCGAAGCAAATCCAGAAGAGTAGTCAAACAAGCTGAGTTAATACCAATGATCAGAGAACAGGAGTCAAATCAGTAAACAGGAGGGAAGTCAGCAAGCCTGGTCAAACAAATAAATAGTCACGGTAATTCGCACAGGAAAACAGCAGAATACACCAACCAAGAGTGACCCAGAAGAGGAAGTCCAGGTTTAAATAGGGAAAGGTGGAGGTGTGTCCAGCATTAAGAGGTCACCCGAGGTTATAAGAACAAGTTACAGATGTAACGTGTAATATTATGGTTTGACCACCCACGCGGTGAAGATGCCGACCAGGTTTGCGGTGGTATTCGCAGCCCGGGAAGCCACCTGAGGAGGCAGTGTCGCGGGACCGGCCACGGAGCGGGACCGGAGAGGCAGGTAAGTCCTTACAACAGCTCTTTGCCTATCCTCTTGCCCCACAACACTCCGGTTAAGCAGCAAATTATGAAAATAGCTGACCGATGGTTGACCCCTAGCATGGCTGAGTCTTGTAACCCCTTCCCCTATATGTCTCCAGTGGTCTCTGCTCTTTGCCTATCCTCTCGCCCCATAATTCTGCCATTAAGCATCAGATTATGAAAACATTTTTAACACCATTAGATGCCAAAGAATATACAGTATCCTGTAATGCAAAAAATCTAAATCTTCAGGTTACTTCAGGTTACAATTTAATAAGATGTGTTGGGATTTGTCATAATTGCTGTAACGAGGCTCCTTCTCTGCAAATCCCCAGTGTTCTTGTACAGAGACGTCATGTTCTTTGCACAGTATAAAGACCTCTGCAAGATATATTGGCTGTTACTGCACTGAATTTCTGCTTACAGAAACTAAGCCGGGTCTTATCAGAAAATTACATTTCCATTTGGTTGATTCTTATATTGGAGAAGACCTTTATTTAATCTTCCTACCAGGTGATGGAACAGGACGCGGTGGAGAGATGCTTTCATCAAGCTTCCATATTTTTAATCTGATGGTAAAAATTGGAAATAATGCAACTAAATAACGCTTATTCAGTATGAAATTTTAAATGCATTTATTTTGTTTTGGTAATTCCCTTGTGTCTCTTTACTAAAATACCAGGCAAAATGTAAAAACATTGAAAAATCTTACTATTTCTTCCAAAAATCCCTTTATGTTATTACTAAGAAATACTTTTCTATTATATTATGATATTCTATATATTTCTCTTGGATGTTTTAGTTGGAACTGCAGATATGTGAGTCCAGAATGTTGACCAAAACCGTTCTCTTGATTTCTAAAATAAATTGCACTTTTTGGCCAATGGAACATTATTATGGGTTTTTTTCATAATTTTATTATCAGTATAATGATCTATATGAAATTTTGTAATTCAGGCTGGATGAAAACAGAAATGTACAAGTCTACATGTTGATAATAAACAAACGATTGAGTCCAAAATGAATTGATTTGGTCAACTTTTCTTGTTATTTCCAATTTGTTATCAGGTTTTGGATACAGACTGGAAACCTCTAATATCTCAAGATCTGGAAACATAACTTTGACTGCTTTTTCCAGTATTTGGAGCACTGAAGAGGACTGGATAACCAAAGAATAACTTGGTTTTACTGTTAATATCAAATAATCTATTTTCCTCTACAACAATATTCAAGAGCAACTTCACCCTGCAAGGGTAGGCTGGAAAAATGTGCATTTAATAAAATTCAGTTCAAATATTTAATTTTTTCTAAGTTGCAGAATATGTTCAATGAGACAGAAGTGGTGGAGATTCTGCTGTTGGGTTTTCAGAATCCACAGATTTTAAACTCTGTTCTGTTTGTTCTGTTCCTTGATATCTACATCTTGACGTTGGTCGGGAACCTGCTGATTATTATATTGGTGCTAAAGTTTCAGAGGCTGAAATCTCCCATGTATTTTTTCCTCACTCAGTTATCAGTATGCGATATCATTATATCCACCATCATAGTCCCCAACATGCTCCATGTTATAATTAATGGAGGAAGCAGAATATCTTTGACTGGCTGCATCACTCAGTTTTACTTTTTTTCTATTTCAGAAGGCACCGAGTGTTTCCTTCTCACAGTGATGTCCTATGACCGGTATTTGGCCATTTGTCGCCCGCTGCGTTACACGTCCATCATGAGTTTTAGGTTTTACCTCCAACTCATTGTCATTTCTTGGCTTTTGTCATGTTTTTTTTCATTATCTGTTGCCTCATTGCTTTCTGTTTTAGAGTTCTGTGGTCGGGTCATTGACCATTATTTCTGTGATCTTGCTCCTGTTGCAGAGTTGTCTTGTACAAAGCATACTCTTGTTGTACTTGTAGCTTTTATTATAGGCATACCAGGTGCAGTTGTTCCTTTCTTCTTCATTATTTTAAGTTATGTCTCCATTTTTATCACCATCCTTGGAATCTCCTCCAGTATCGGGAGGCAGAAAGCCTTCTCCACCTGCAGCTCTCACTTGACTGTAGTGTGCGCCTACTATGGCACTATAGTAATAGTTTACATTGCCCCCACCAAAAGGCATTCTTTTAATGTTAATAAAGTTTTATCTCTTCTATTTTCAATGCTATGCCCATTGTCTAACCCGATTATATACAGTCTTAGAAATGAGGATATCAAAATAAGTTTGAAAAAGTTTCTGTCGAAGAGCCCAAGAGGAATTTAACTTTCATCTTCATAAATGATCTGCCTTTTGCTTTCCTCTTTCAAAGATACAGAAGAAGAATAGATAAACACGGCAAAATCGGGATTTCTTCTTTGACCCGAGCATTCAAAGCTCATTTCTAGTTTAGATGAGATATTATGGGGAACTGAGACCAGAGCTTTTCAGGTAAATTCTAGATACACCATATTGTTCCCCCACATTCTTAGTTGATTGTGTTCACTAAACAAAATTGTTACACTTGATAATATAATTTGCACCCAATATACAGTATATTGGTAATAACTCTAAGCTTACACTGGTAATAGTAAGAAATTACTTAACACATTAAGAGTCATTCAGGTATCTGATGTACTTTGCCCATGAATTCTTTCACAATATGTACTGCAACACAGATTATGGGCACATGGTTACGGATTGCGCAAGACACCAAAAATGCCATGGTGGAGTCGGGTCCCCTAAAAAGGTTCCACTTTTCTGGTACGGAGGGGGGATCGGATGAAGATTTCAGTGGTCCTTCCCTTGGATGGAAAGACAAAGAAGATTCTGACATCCTACAGCCTTCTGGCCAGGGGTGGAAGGAAGGGATCACAAATGCCTTCATAGAGTGCAGCCTCTCAAGAAACAAGGAAAGGGACCTGGTGTCCATCGTGGTTTCCTGGCACTTGGCCCCACCTTTGTTTTTTGTTTTTTTTACAGCCGAGCCACTGACCTTGGGGCTTCAATAAATAAAATATAAATATGCTACAAAAGGTTCTGACATTGTTACTTTTGTCTTGATTATCTACTCCCCATCTTGACCACTCTCCATGTTATATCTCAGGCTCAAGGCTGAATATTGAATCCCATGAGTAAAGTATCCATACCATCCATTTCTTTACTACTCAGAAAATAACTCGCGGATTCACTAATATGGGATACCTTTATGTAAGTTCAATGAGAACCATCATGTCCTTGCCCAAATGTATGCCGGCCATATGGACTGTAGAACTTTATTCCTTCAGAGAACACTGTTACTGCTCAATTTATTTTTCATTTAACAGGATAGTAGAAACATTATTAAACACTCATCTACAGACACCAGGCAAGCCAGAAGGCTTGGTTTTTCAGGAAATCTCATGGTGCTGCCACAACCACAAGGGATTCTGGGTAAACGCATGCAAATAAGGTCAACAATAATCACCTTTTGCCTCTATATCCACTTTATACATGGATCCCTTGAAAGTAATTGCACGCTGTACCGGACAGCCTTTGTCTAAATTCAGGTAAGGTGATGGAAAACCCTTTCACTTAAAATTAAGGGGGTAGTAGAAGCATTATTAAACAATGTAGATGTTTAATTTTAAGTGGAAGGGTTTTCCATCACCTTTAC